>OX123182.2:25690734-25809286 GCA_944739405.2 Euclidia mi
AGTTTTGACAAGAATAGCAGTTTTGACAGAAAAGGTACTTTTGACAACACCTGCGGATTTGGTAGAAATGGTAGTTTAAAAAAATGGTAGATATGATAGTGTTAGTAGGAATTTTGGTACAAATAGTAGTTTTGATAGGAATAGTATTTTCGGTAGGAATAGTAATTTTAGTTGAAATGGTATTTTTGGCATATATGGTAGTTTTGGTAGCAATGTTACTTACGATTGCTACCAAAACTACCATCTCTATCAAAAGTACCATTTCTACCAAAGTTACCATTCCTACCAAAACTAAATCCGCCGCATGATTCACAAAAAAGACGTCTGAAATAACTCCACGGCAGGTAGGTACTATTCATGATATTCTTTCGTCCGAAATTTCGAAGTTAACATTTTCATGGTAGTCCTCCTGATTTGTTCACCATTCTCAAATAAATAAAAGTTAATTATTACTTTAAGATAACACGAAGCAACCTATACCAACCCGTTTGGCCAGCGTGGTATAGTTGGCCAAAACCTCCATACGGAGAGGCTTCAGTCCAGCAGTGGACTGCAAAAGGCTGTTGATGTGAAGCACACGAAATCAAAAAAGGGTTAAAACTTATTGTTCATCATCAACAGCCTTTTGCAGTCCACTACAGGCCTTAAACCTCTGCTTATGAAGGTTTTGGCCTACTATACCACGTTGGCCAGATGGATTGGCTTTTCTTTCGAGTTTTTCCTTTCTTAATTAATTGTTAGCAGTAATGAAATCTTTTTTTATAAACAAATATAAAAACTTTTTTTAATAATGTCGAAATATAGTTCGTTTTTGTCTATGGACATAATGTATTACATACAGTATTCTACCTATCGTGTGAGTAGATAAAGACTTTTACTAGGTACCTTACTGATGAAATAATAAACGTAAATATAACATTTCTAAATTATGATGGATTAATCACACCCATACACAAAACAAAAATCGTGCTTCTCACAGAAATATTTAGCTGGAAAAAATATTGACAGATAAAATAAAAAAGTGAAGTTAGCGTTAGTTAGTTACTTGTTTCTGATTATTAACCTTTTTTTTTGTGAGTAGTTGTGTTTTCAATTATAATTTTATTATGGTTCTTGGAAGGAAATTGAAAAATGCTCAGAAGGCTACAATGTTCTCATCATACCTATATGTAAGAGCTTTTTTATAATATTAAAATATGCTGTGGAGTAGCACGAGTCCTCTAGTATTAGTTTAATTAAGTTATTACATTTAAATCGAATGATCTAGAAACTATATTTTGTATTTATTACAAGCCAAAAATATAGTTTTAATTTTAATCTCTAAACGGGAGTTATGACTGCTTACATCAGATAGATTATAGCAAATATTCAAAATCATCCACAAAAGACTCAGGGACGAGTCTACAGTATCAAACTCGCTCCACCATTCGGAGCAATATTCGACTTTATTTCATCGCCAGCTGTAATGAAACTATAAAATATTCGCATGATACATTGTTACAGCAGCATTCGCTACATAAGTACACAAAGCCTTCCTTCACCATGTTATTGTTTGAATGAGCTAGAGCTCCTTAGCCGATCGATCGATAGATTTGTTAAGCTGCTTAAGTCTATTTGAGCACGTCAAATTTGCGAAGCATTCATCAAACTTACCTTCGAATTCTGTCTAGCTCCGTTGAATAACTATTCTTAGTATTTGCTATGTAAAAGCTGAGGTAGTTCTAAAATTGATAGTGTATGCAACATTGATCAAACATAATTGGATTAATTAGTTATTGGCTGTTTTTGTCACTCTAACAAAATCAGAGGGGTGTTATAACTTTGACCTGTGTGTTTGTCTGTAACTTCGTAGCTACTAACCAATTGCACCAATTATGATGCAGTTATTTCTAGTTCGAGAGCTTAAGAGATGGAGAGAGTTTTTAGCGAGGTACAATTTATTGTTGCTGAATATGTTGTGGGATGCCGGTGTCGTCATCAACTATTGGAAAACCAAGGAAGTTGCTATAATATCCACTCAATAAATTATGGCACGCATTTAGTAGCGAAGTCATTGTAGAATGCTTCATCAAAGTTCTAAATTCAAGCCGAATCATTTAAGACGTGTGTGTTCGCAGTATAAAAGCTGCTGGACGGAAACGGTCCTAAAGTGATTGAATTGAAAAACGATGGAATCGGGAATAGTAGTTGAATTACTGGGAAATAATAGTGAAGTACTTGTGTACTAGTTTAAGTTGAATACAATAAGTGGTGATAATCATATAGGGATATGCTCATGTATGTATATAATGTCACAAAACAAGGTTTTTCAATAGCAGTAATAATAATAATAAATATCATTTTATTTTGCGTGGTATAGACGCATCAGTACTCGGTTTAGTCTTTCTTTCTATCCATTATTTCATAAGTTTTAAGTTGAAAAGTTTTCGACTAACATCTAGAATGTTGTCTTCATTCAAGTAGTTTATTTAGTAGGTGCAACAGGCTCATTCTTGTTGATTACCTTACTTGTTTTATCCAAACGGGATAAGTGAACAGGCAAACCAAAAATACTTAATAATATTTAGGTACCAAACATAGTCAAATTCTAGCCTTTTAATAAAATCAAATCTGCTGTCACAAAATCAATAAACAGTTTTATAATAAAGGTGCTTATCTTCTTAATATATAAAATCTTTGCGTTACTGACTGACTGACAGACACGCTACAGCCGGAACTATTGGGCGCAGGAAGCTGAAATTGGGATTTCCCGAAATTCCCACGGGATTGGCCAAAACGGGTAAATTAAAAAAAATGCAGGCGTAGCTGCTGGCGTCCTCTAGTAACATACAATTTTTGAGATGATGACGTCTTGCTTTGGACGTCTAAAGGTGGATACAGACTTTGCGAGGCATGCGCTACGAACGGCGCACAACGAATGCCTCTGTTTGAGGCGTGCGTGTTGAATAACTATACCAACATATGCTCGGATCGAGCCATCGTGTACGAAGCAAATGCCTCGTTTGTCTGTCTTCATGTTTGTTGCGAGGCATGTGCTACGCACAGACGCGCGCGTGCGGGCCGCGCGTGTGCGCCGACTCATTGCGAGCAGTGCGTTGCGTTTGGACGGTTGTGTCCGCGTCGCTGTGATGTTCGCACGCATTATGGACGACAAATAAATTTTATTACAGCTTATTTCCGTATTCATAAAGCAGGCGGAAGAACTTTTTAACCCACCAACGACGACGACTTTTTTTTTTCAATAATTGAATTAATAATTATAAAAGCAGCAGCGGATACGCGCACGCAATGCATAGCCCGAGCATGCGCTGCGAGCTGTTTGGCCCGAACAAACGCAGTTTCATTTTCGCAGTCACGCGGTGCACACCTCGAACGAGCATGCGGCGCACCGTCCACAACTAATGTAATGCTCGCACTGAGGCACTTTGATCTTGTAGCATTTGTCGACATTCGTTGGCTCGCCCTCGCACGTGCGTAGCACATGCCTCGCCACGAATATAAAGGTACACACCTTGCGAGGCATGCGCTGTGCGCCGTGCGCAGCGCATGCCTCGCAAAGTCTGTATACGGCTTTAGATTACGATAGACTATAACTACTTGACGCGTAGCATAGAATATTATACATCAACATTTAAAATACTAGAAAAATATTGTCATCATTTGCACCCTTATTATGGAAATGACTGATGAAAATATGCTTTGTCATTGTCATAACATCTTTCAGCTAACTTGCTTCTGTACGACAGGCATTTATTTTCGTCATCTGTGACCTCCATTTCTACGGCTTTGTTCTAGCTTTCATCACCACATCAAGCCAGCTCACAGGCTCGAGAACATTCCATGCCATTAATCAAGTTCCCACTTCAAACAACTTCGTATATTTTAAAAGTCGACACTTTGGAAATTTTGTCAGTCAGTTGAACACAGAGCGCTCCAAAACCATAAAACAAGTGGGTCTAAAACCTCAAATTAATATAAAAATATGCCTCGATATCATAACCAGACGCCATTAAGTTGTCAGTCCTAAATCATGGTAATATCGTAAAGTTCTCAAAAAAACTGCGTCGTGGTCGGCGGCCTGGCGTAGATTTGTATTTATATTTGAAGAAGAACGGGGATTCTTTAGTTAGATTCAGGTGCCTGAAAGTGATATTTTTTTACTGCAAAAAATAAAAATTTACTGTTATACTTTTTTTAGATAAGTCCACCATGGCACTGGATTTCTTTCTAGGGTTGGAAGAAATTTTGTATCTTGGTGGACTTCTACGGAAACAAAGCACACCCGAACTCGAAACAAACATTTGTGGATCACCATGAGAATTAATTCTCAACACTCGGCGCAGTCCGAAAAATAGTTACCAATACGACGGCTGTTAATGTAATCAAAAGATGACGCATCTATCATTTTTACCCATCAGATTATGTTGGTGAAAACATGATATACTCCTATTAATATATTGCTTTCTCACTTTTGAGCATTTAGCATGTATCATAATTACTATATATTATTAGAACGTCTGATCTGACATTTATTTATAACACATTTAACTTTAACTGCTGCTAACTTTAAAGATATAAAATCTATAAAAATTCTATACTGTGCCTATGTTAGAAGTAATTTAGAATACGCATCACAAATATGGAATCCACAGTATGAAATATATAATAATCGTATAGAAAATCTTAATATAACCCTTCGTCAGGCGCCGCCATTTTGATCATTTACGCAGATCTGGCGCGCTCCCGCTCCGGGAGAGATATTAAAATAGTAAATATGGCGGAAGCCATTTTGCAAACTATACCACATCTGGCATAGCCTAGGAATGACAATTTAAACTAGTCTTCGATGTTTAGAAAAACTTAAATTTTACTGCTTTTCTGTATTACATGTGTAATAAAATATAGCATTACAGATTTTTGATTAAGTACACTATCATATTGCATACGGTAAATATGTATAAAGTGTGAAATTAAAACAATATCGTAACGTAAAGATAGGGTCATGGCATTTTTTCCATTTTTCGATACATAATCTACCATCATTCATAAATTATACTTTTTCTCGTCAATATTTGTGTTTTATTTACAAAACTATACCATAATTTAAAACATACAGTCATAAAATCACTTTACTCCATACATTTTTTTAGCAGTAGGAACATTAATATATGTAGGCCTTATCAGGCGCCGTCCCGCCGGTGTTATGAAGTGTCTCATGTTTCAAGATTTGTTCTGAGAGAGATGTGGCTCAAGTGGCTCATGTTTTTTGTTTATTCGTAAGTTCAGTTCATATAGTAAGCCTATAAAAAAAATTACATTCGTAAAGTAATAAATTTGGCAGCTTGAGACATAAACATAAACCTCTCGAAAAACGACTCTAAATAGGTACTCATAATTAATGACCTGTAAAACAATTTCAGATTATCTTTTTTTAATACTAATAACATTTTATAAAACTAGATTTATTATACTAAAGTTACGTTACAAAATTAAAAAGTTGAGAATTTATAAATAAAACGTGTGGGATTTGTCCCGGAGCGGGACAAATGCCAGACCGACATTTGTAACGCTCCGGGACATTCAGACATCATTTAAAGCAATATAGATGATTTTTAGTTAATTTTTATGTTATCTTATGTTAATTTTCAGTAATAATGGCAATATAAAATGCTCCGAAATAATCCAAACTAATGTAGCAGTGAACAAAGTGTCTGTCTGGCATTTGTCCCGCTCCGGGAGGTCACAATGCCGGCAGTAATTTTATCACAAATTTCGCTAAATATTGATTTACTTGGATGAATCTAAAGTAAGAAATATGTTAACAGTTATACAATAATTAGTTTTTCACAATCTTTTACACAAAAGTATTTTAAATAGCCAAAAAGAAATAGCTTTTTTGGCGGGACTAACACGATTGCAAAGCGGGAGTGGTTCACGAAATAAGCATTTTTTTGTTAAAAAGCCTTGAACCCACACAGAAAATTACTTATATGAAGTATATTACTTACCCACCCATCCTTTCCTAATGAAATTTTGGCCGAAACACAACAAAATATACTTAAAATTCATAAAATACGCGGACGTTCGTTGTAAACAAACACTAGCACACGGAACACTGCAGGAACAATAAACATTCATGGAATTATATGCCTTGTTGAGTTTCTGTTGGACTGTATTTATATCTTTTTTCGTCAGTATATGTTAAAGCAGTGCGAAATGCATATTAGGCGCCTAAATCCACGTTTTTAAAAACACTTAGCGAATCTCCCGGAGCGGGACGGTGCCACATGCGCCAAATAATTTGCTCTCCCGGAGCGGGAGTGTGCCAGATACTCGTTAATTTCAAAAATGGCGGATGCCAGATAATCTAATTGTCTAATTTTCCCGGAGCGGGAATACGCCACACGAAGGGAAAATCCTTGCGTTACTGACTGACTGACAGAAAAGCTACAACCGAAACTACTCGGTGCAAGAAGCTGAAATTTAGCATGTATGTTCCTTGGGGACCGTAGGGGAGCACTAAGACGGAATTTCCCGAAATTCACCCGGGATCGGGCAAAACGAGAAATTCCAAAATATGTGCATGCGAAGCCGCTGGCGTTGACTAGTATACAATAAAATTCATGAGATATTTTCAATATCGAACTCGCCTAAAACTGTCTGATTATGAGGCTTACACCTAGCACTTTCACATTTTACCTCTAAGGAGAAACATCGCTGGTGTAGTTTATATTATGAAACTTGCAACAGGTCTTATAGATTGCCTTGAATTGTTGGGCCAAATCAATCTAAGAACGTATAGCAGACAGCTTAAAAATATGAAACAGCTTTATGAGCAGAGCATCACGATCATTTAATGGCCTACCTATCGACATAGATCTATTTGCAACAAGTGTGTCGGCAGCAAGGAGAGCATTAGCACAGATATTTTTTAATTAATTAGCTTAATCACATTTTATCTCTTTGTTATACATATACCTTTTATTTAACCTAATGAGTAGATACTCATTAGGTTAATACTTACTTATAATAATAATTACTCTGGTATTGTATTGATTCCTATTTGTGAAGATTTTTTATTGGCTTAACTGAATATACACATGTCATGTGTAACTTATTAAGATATAACGCTGTAAATCTTCCGAATAAAATAAATAAAATAAAGTAAAACTCAGGTCATGTTCATATTTACATGTCGTACACCCAAATTGTCAGCATGCAGGCAATAGCCACATGATTAATAGTGGTCTCGTCAAACGATATTTTAAGCTGAAATTGGCGGGAGTACGCATTTGCAGTGTGTCGCATTTCAGGTAGTAATTAGTAACAGAGATTGAACTGACATTAACTTCTAAGCAGGGTTTGGAAACATTGCTTATTGGATGGTTTTTAATACTGTTCGTATATTCTCGAATAAGCTACTATCTTCTCACCTGGGTGCAGCGGTATTTCAAGATTGAAAGGAATCATGTCCAATTATTTAACCTTTCGTATGCTTAAGAGCAGATCTGCACGAGACACAATAGATTTATAATTATGTCTGGTAGCCCAGCATACGAGAGGTTAAAAGAAAAATTCTTAAACCTTATAATGATGATGAATCAAAACAAACAAAGCAAACATCTAAACTCGAAGTTACTCTGACGAAACAACTGTCAGCAGGCTATGCACAACTTTACATAACCAAGAATCAAACGATAATTGACTTTATTGTGAACATCTTAAGGCCGCTGATGACCGCAAAGTACTAGTGGAAAGGCTAACTCAATATTTCATAGCAGAGTCGGATACGGGAACTACTAATTGTTCGCGAATTTGACATATATGGGGATAAATATTTGCGAAGTTATTACTCTGTTTCTAAACTGCAAAAACAGCTCGAGTCGTCTGCTTATATTACATGCAGTAAAAGTTTCATATGGAATAGATGTCTGGGTAAATTTGAGTGAGTTATATGTTGTTTATTTTTTTATTTGGTATCGTGAGACGTGTTATCTCCTCAAGCATTATGTATGTTTAAAATTACTCAGTTAGTGATAACTATGGGCTCAACACCATTTTGCTAATCGTCAACATGACATATCGTATTCTTACTAGATTTGTGTTTAAAGAAACTGATTTTGATGAAACCCTTTGCATCAGATACCATTCCCGGATATACTCTCAGCGATGGCAGGGCACTAAGCCCGATTTGCAGCACTATGTGTTCAGCCGCTGCCAGGAACTTTGCGTCCGTAGTCACTCCGCCGATACCGGAGGTTGTCCTACCCTACGTTTGTCAAGACACGTCCTGACCTTACGTTATGATAATATGGTAAGATCTGAAATAATTCCTGTCGTAGTTTACTTAATCTTAAACTCGATTATTCCGATTATTTATTATTACTCGAATACTGAGCATTCATAACGCTGAAATCACGCTGATTAAGATACGAGATTTTGTTTCTGAATTTGTAATTCTAAGAATCATTTAAATTCTCCCCAAAACATTTGTCTACTAGCAGATTTTATTACACTCAAATTTAAATATCACAGCTGACATAAAACAAGTATTATCTCTTCAAGAATACTTGGAGGAGCACTCAAAATCAAACATAGTTGGGGCTCCTGAGTCAAAGTTGAAAAGTTATAATTCAGTCGTAAATCCTTTAGGACATTAAATTTATAAGTTGGGGAGCGAGTCGGAAAGATAACGCGGCTGCATTTGTGATGAACTTGAATGAGTTCGCGTGGGAGGATAGTAGATGGAAGGTCACCAGTCGGAGTCAAACTCATGGAGATCAGAGAGTCTACCATTAGGAGGATATTTCCAGTTTTGTTTCTTCTTCTTCACTATGCAACACAAAATATACTTTGCACCCTAAGACTATAGAATAAAAGGCAGACAGAGCGCGCGGAACACTTGCGTGAGGCCACTAAAGCAAATACAAAATTGAAAAGCGAATACAAACTCGACTCAGTGCGCTGCGAAGCATCGCACAGTTCACACGCCACGATCGATCCAGCTTTTAAATTCATAAAATGCCGTCTTGCGTTTTTAAACATTGTAAAAGTTGTTTCCACGTGTCCAAAACACGTGGAAACAACTTTTACGTTTGGACACGTGGAGCGAATGAGTGAAGAAAGAATGACGAATCAGATATATAAGGCAAATGTGTGTGGGCAAGTCGGTCGCGGCAGACCTCGGCGGACATTCTTCGACCAAATTGGAGACATCCTAAGAAACGGAAAGGTCCGAAGTACCCGCAACCGGCGAGCATGTATGAAAAGAGTAATGAGTGTAGAGGAAGCGCGTGAGGTTTGTAAGGATAGGAGCAAGTGGCGTTCTGTTGTCTCTGCCTACCCCGACGGGAAAAAGGCGTGAGTATATGTATGTATGTATGTAAAAGTTGTTTCTAAAAGCAAATACGGGAAGATGGAATATATTCTTACAGATAACTATGGATTATATCACCGTTTTATAATATTATTTCGATAAAATTCGTATTTCTGCAGAAAATATGTAAGTGTTGCCAGTTTACGTCGACACCGTTTTCCCTGAATTAGGGAAAATGCACTTGTCAATTGATTATGTAGGTAATAATGATTGTCATGTTCATGAAAAATACATTAACGTATTGTAAAAGTATATTGTAGATTATATTTTTTCTTATAAATATACTAATAGGATTTCCATTAGTATATACATTGTTTTGAGTTCGATCCCCAAACGATCCAAATATTCGTGTACACGCGGCTACTTGTCAAGCTATACACTTTGACCTTTGTACCTTTGTTAGACCTTTGTACCGTTCTTATGGCGTAGGGAATAAGTATCAAAATCGTACTTCGACTATTTAGCTTGACTTGGCGCCGTGTGTACATTAAGTACAGAAACAGAAATTATTGATTGTAGCTATTATTTATTTTTAATTGCAATTTTTTTTGGTTACGATTTATGATTATGATATTCATAATTTATTGTATGCATGACAAAATGTTTTTAGCTAATTAATATTTATGACGCAAGCCTATCTATTTATTTCTCAATTTACGAATAAAATTAGTTAAAACTTAACTCGGAGCCTACATTTTTTAAGAAATGTATTTATAAAAGCATACTTTAATGGTATTTTTTATTTGAATAATTTTCACAACAGCATTACATATTAAAAGCATTAATTAAATCTATGGTAAATTCTTCAAAACCACAAACGAATATAAAATATTACCTATGTAATATTTTTATATTCGTTTGCAAAAACTATATGCAAAATAGTGGGAGATTATTCATAATCTGGCAACTTTACACACACATAGACGCGCGTGTCCGTACAGTGCCAGTCGCCAAACGTCACGCACACATAGCTGTCAACGTGCCTCACTTAGTTGGACGAATACGCTACATCTGGTTCTTGTTCGTTAAATCTGTGTTTGCACCTATTGTAGAATAATCACGGTGATTTTATTAATTGTTTATTAATTGATATGGTAAGGAATCGGGCATAATTACATTTGAAGGTATAACATAGGTCTTAAAAATTATCCTTAAAAGCGACCTCAGATTGGTAAACAAAGCAAATATTTGGTTATAATACGCAAAAATCTGTTATAACGTACTAATATAGACTACACAGGGCTTAAAAATGTTGCTAGTAATGTATTTAAACTTGGGCAAAACACGGTGGAATATATAAGTGTCATTGCTATAGTTATACCAGTTCTACTGCAGTTTAAGGACATTAGGCATACAGAAAAGTGTGAGTTCCTTAAAATACCGAATTCAGTTTGTTGATCAAGCGTAGATGTTCTGTGTACGTGTTCTTTCAATAATTGTGAATCATAATGTTGTGTTGTAAGACTTTTCCCGAAAATAGGGACTGATATTGTTGAAGACTGTAGATTTGAATTACTAGTACTAGTAGTACTAGTAGGCGCCACACAATAAGGTATAACTCCGAGAATTCTACTAAATCTTGGAACGAAACCAAGAATTACTTGCCTCATTATAACGCGTGGGGCGAATTTCATAAAAAAGTTTATTTTACACACATTGCAATTCAAACATAGATAAATAATTCTTGTAATTCTATTTCGCACGACAAAATTTGGTATTAAGTATCAAATATTTTCACTTGCCTTTGATAAATTTAGAAAGATACGGGGACAAATAAAATCAGTTTTCTTATACTTATTTTACTGTTTTCCTTCTAAGTTAAAGTTGTTTCCTCAAGAGGTGTCGTCGAATGACATCAAAATTAAGTATGACATCTTTGAAAGGTCGCCTTGCCTTTTCTTGCATTGTCTGTTAGTCTATATATACCACATTATGCAAGAATACACCAGAATAGGGCCGTTGCTATTCGATAGTATTATAATCAGCAGTAAATAAGCAGGTATTTATTTAATTTGTTGTTTTTTTATCCATTTTCACATACCGCCGTCCATAGCCAAACTTGATAAGATATAGTTAAGTCATTGTCTCTTATAAACTAGGCAGGCTTAGATATTATTTCACAAATGGTATCTTTATGATCCACGTCGGAACTTTCATTGATAGCGGTATTATCAACTCTTAAAATTTAAAGCAGTGAGAGTTTACAATAAAATTACTTAAGTTGTTTGTGAAGAGATTTTAGTTTTATTAAGTAGAACCGTCTGTTAGAAGTGGAATTATAATAATCTTATTAATTGGCTGCCGAGTTTTGTTAATAATGTAATAATATAGACTCTATATATAAACTGTTCCATTGCTAGGAACGGGCTTCTTAACAATAGTATGTGAAGGGCTAGACCATAGCCCAACATGCTGGTCATTTAGCCAAGTACATTATTCGAAAACATAAAAAAACTTTCAGACATAAAAATTTCCTCCGATCTTATCTTTCACCCATTGCAATTTGTCAGCAATAATTTCCAATTTAACAAAACACATAACTTATGGCGATCAGCAAAACACACAGTAGGTTTGGAACCAAGAACCTTAATTTGCAGTCTGAAAGTCACCCCCTTAGGCTATCACTGCTGTGTCGTGTCAATAATATAATACTTTGGGGTCAAACCTATTCAAAAATATGAATTTAAATTTTTGTGGTCTTTAAAATTAGTTGTTTGATGTCTTTCGATACATATATCTATCCCGAAAGACTATAGACAACAAATGTATTATAAAATTCAAATATAGATCGTTAAAATCAAATGTATAGAAATTCTGAAATCTATATGCTCTTGGTCGTATTAACATAGTAAGGTCACTTCAAACAAAGGTTAAAGACAGTTACAACGCTTAGGTCACTTAATAGTGAACTTTACATTGGAATATATAAGTAGGTAACGATAGCCGAGTGGATATACCAACAGACTGCCATGCAGAGGGTATCAGGTTCGAATCCACGGCGCGCACCAATGACTCTTCGGAGTTATGTGCGTATTAAATTGTAAATCATCGCTTGTCCCGTGCCTCGGAGAGCACGTTAAGCCGTCGGTCCCGGTTGTCATGAAGATTTTTGACAGTCGTTACAGGGCGTCAGTACCTTCTAAATAAACTGACACTAGTCTAAACCATGGAATATCGCTATCCCTTCGGGTTGCGGAGGTCAGACAGGCAGTCGCTCCGTGGAAAAGCTAATATTCAGCCAAATCCGGTTAGACTAGAAAGCGGACCCCAGACTGAAACTGGGATAACGCTAAGAGAAAGAAGATATAAGTAGGTAACGGTTACGCAATATTAGCAATAGTTATGTAAAGTATTTAATTTAAACTTACCTTGAATAAAATATGTCCGTGTGGTGACGGATTAAGAATACGGAATGCCACCACCCCATATCATTCCATGGGTGTCGTAAGAGCCGACAGAGGGAGTATATTATGCAGACAACAGCACTGTAAGAGAAGGAAAACTTGATACAAACCCTATACCAACCCGTTTGGCCGGCGTGGTATAGTGGGCCAATGCCTCCTTTCAAGGAGAGGCCAAGTCCAGCAGTGGACTGCTAAAGGCTGATGATGATAAATAAAATATTGTGCATAATACAATTTTATCAAAACGATTTGTATAAATAAAACAAAATAAAATTGTATGATGTATACAAATCGCGTTAAGTTTAAAATCGATTAAAATATTGTTTTGTTAGCTTTTAGTAAAATAAACATAACATAAACATGTTTAATGGTGCTAATATATTTGAGCATTCACTTGTAATGAGCATTATTGTAAATGTTAGAAAACAAAAAACAAACGAGTGTGTTTCATCGAGCATTCTTACGAACGTTCTGACGAGCATTCTGCAAATTGACAGTAAGTTTGCTTGCTGTTCTGTTACAAGTGAATGCTTATAAGGCCAATTATCGTATTTTATATGTCATTAAACCTATATTTTGAACGAAATGAGATTATATTTTGAATTGACTCGGAATCGGTATTCTGCTAATTTATTGTCATTTTTGTCTAATGCATTGTTCAATTTAAAATCAAGTCACGATAACATTCAAGTATCAGTTAATTCAGGAGAATACCATTTTTGACATAATGCCAATATGGAATATCGGTATCCCTTCGGGTTGCGGAGGTCAGACAGGCAGTTGCTCTGTAAAAAAGCTAATATTCAGCCGAATCCGGTAAGACTAGTAAGCGGACCCCAGATTGAAACTAGGATAACGCTAGGAGTTGCTAGAAGTGAAGATGATGACCATTTATGACATAAGTATGACACTGACATTAGATCGAATCTATTTTTTTAACGAATATAATATGGAGAAGTGGGCCTCAGGCGTATCTGCACCATTAGATAAATTATAACGTGCATGGTATAAATTGATTAATATAATATGATCAACAAATGCAATTAAACAAATCTTCAAGTGATTAATGGTCCTGCAAAAATATTCTTAAAATATGGACGTCTTGAAATAGGGGAGTGAATTTCCCGGGACCAAAAATAACGTGGCATCAATGAAATCGGTACTTTAAAACATAGTTATGATGTTCTAACAGTTTTTTCTGGTTAGGTGAAATAGTAATCTATGTGTAGCACTAAATATTTAATTAAATAGGATTAATAATACCCAAAAAAAACATTAAACCTCGAAATCTTTCATTGCCGTGTTTGTCCACACATCACCTTGATGTGTTTTATACGTTATTGATAAAAATCTATTGGTTATTTATATAATATAAAAAGTAGTTAGTTAGTTGGTAGCCATGTTTTATTTGATAAGTGAATAGTTAAAGTATTGTTACGGAATACATTTATTCATATATTTAAACAAAACGACGAATAGTTAGTAAAAATGCATTTGTCCTAGAACTAACTTTCATCGCCGTGTCCTAAATATATTTAAGAATATTGTTTTATCTAAGGACTTGCGTCCCCTACCCCTGTGCGCTAAACGTTGCATAATAGTGTCGCTTGGTGCTCGTCGTGGAACGATGTGTATACGTGCCTGTGTTTTTGCGCCATAAATGTAAGTATTCGATTTTTATTACTGGACATTTTTTGTTTCATCGCCGTGGATAGGTCTAACTTCTATTTGTATTAGTTTGTCCTTTTGATTAAGCATTTGATAGAATGCCATTTATCTTATGTTTATTTTTAACGTGTTAATTACTGTGAATTATTAATAAAGTTTTTGCTTCTTTATGTTTTTGCCTTGATTTTCATCACCATGCTCTCATTACCGTGGTTTCCGTGAGCAAAATTTGCTATGGCAATGAAAAAAAGACACGGCGATGAAATGAAATTTCATTGCTATGCCTTTTAAAACAATTTAGTTTCATTGCCATGACCAGTTGTTTTATTTCCGTGACTTATGTTTTCATCGCCACCGCAGCATGATTAAGAAAAAAAAAACAATCTGTACTGTACAGTTAACTACAAAAAGATATTTCCACGTTAACCTTACAAAATGATTTATATTTGGGACTCCATCACACGATAGACATTCAAACATACGCACACACACACGCACGCACACAACACAATCGCACGCACTCAGTCACTCACTCACATTATATTATACTACAGTCTAATTATAAACATAATAATGGATTGTTTATTTTTAGAAAGCCAAGATGCCTAAACAGAAACTATCGGAAGAGGAGAGAAAGGGAAAGAAAATATTGGCCGAACAAAAGCGACGAAAAATTAAGAAGCGACCCTGTTATATTATATAAAGTTAAATATATAGGTACTGTTGGCAATAGCTATTGCATACTTTAGAAAAGTATCTTATTATTTGTTATTTTTGTGTGAAGGAATTTAAAATAAATGATTGTGTTGCTTTGATTCTATTAACTTTTTGTTTAATTTTACTCCGATGCGAGAAGGTTATTGAGAAGAGGGTATAAGAGCATATGTGTGTGTTGTGTATGCCATTCTCTCTCAAAGCCGGTATATATCTATTTCAGGTAAGTATATTATAAAAAAAAAAATCATGTGTTGCTGGATTTTTTCATTACCGTGGATTGATTCTGTCATTCCCGTGGCACAGTTCTTTCATTGCCGTGGACACATGTTTTATTCCCATGCATGCATGTTTCATCGCCGTGGCACGAAATTTTTAATCTTGTATATCTCGTTAGTGTTTTAAGCTATCTGCTAGATATTAAGCAAGATTACATATATTATCAAAAACTTGAGTAAACACTATTTTTATTGTTCTAAAGTTGAAGAATAAAAAATCCACGGAAATGAAGATTTTATTGCACCTGTTGAAATTCACTCAGGGCATCAAGTAATACGTAAAATAACGGAGGCAAAATTGAATTCATAAGAACATTTGTCAGAACCCACCGATGACCTTGGTCCATATTCTGACGTTACACTAAATAAGCCCTTACGAAAATTAATCCTCTGACGGGCAATTTGTACAACGGTATCAATTTCCCTTTTTTAGCTCAGACCCTCTGGGTGAACCTTCTAACTCTGATAGGCACAGAGTATATATTATATGGAGAGGTCCAGAAAATGTGCTGAGACGTCCACTTTAACTTTGATCACATATTAGGTAAGCCTGCTGTTGTGGACAGTGCTCGAAGCTCCTTTTAAAAAAATAATTAGGTCAAAATGGAACGACGCTTTCTGAGCCATCGAAATTAAGCACTGAATTTTCAGCGGCCAGTCCGAATGCACACCCATCATCATCAGCGCGAACTGTGATAAAGTGCACATTGCAAAAACAAAAGTGCGCGCATTATTTCTTTACTGTCGATATATGACGTAAAGGTATTCCGACATTACTAGAGAGATTGACGGCCGACATAAAATATATTTTATAATATTTCTTTTTACAAAAGGGAACCGTATATTACTCACTGACTTAAGCATAGAGATTTAATGTACCATAAATATTTTTGATTAGTATGACTTGGGGTGATGCGCAAAACGAGTAGACTTCGGCTTGGTGATTATACCGTGTATATACTGACTAAACCCGCCATCACAGGTGCTGAAACGGCAACTGATCTTTGGTCTTCCAGTCAACTTGTGTTGAAGAGTGGACTTAATATTCTTTTTATTTAACTGTTATTAGGCTTTTATTATGTGTCTTTGTCGTTAATGTACTTTTGACTTAGTAATACTTACCACTTAATTCATTGGTTGCGTTGTCTTTTTATATAATTATTTCCATTTAATTTAAATGTCATATTCTGACAGTTAATTCTTAAGCTCATTTAATTTGTGCATGCAGTGGTTACATGCAGTGGTCTGAAATAAATTACATATTATTATTAAAAGATTATAAAACCAATAATAATTAATGTAATCAAATAATGATTTATTTTAAATCATAGTACAAGAGTATAAGTATAAGATATATAAGCTTAATAGTCCACTTTGGGCAACCCTTTTAAAATAGTAGCACTTCCAGCCACACATATTCAGTGTTGATCAGGTCACAGATGTATTGCGAATAATTAATGATAATAAAGGGTATCCGAACCGCCATATATCATGGCAAGAGCGGTTTGCGCTGGGCGACAAGAAATCGCGAATTAAGGGATTTATGATCTTTGTTAACGATTCAGAGTTAGCTGATATTCGTATTCATTTCAAGCAGAAATTATTTTAAAGGGGCTCCAGAAAATATTGTAATGACTTATGCTATTTAATTATTCAGTAGAGGAACGTCTGAAGTGAAGACCTTTTCTGGTTCATCAAGACTTAAGTCGTCTGTAAATGTTTATGATTATTATTATTATCGATTTTCTCGGTTTACCTTTTTCTCACAAATTTTCTATCTATCTTAGTTTTTAAAGCACTAGTAATATCGTAATATTTTTTGTATGACAGTCTGTGAAATAGTTGCAATTTCAATTGCAGCAACCTGCGGAAGATTGCCGGCATGTAACCAATATACTTGAAATTAGCAGTACCTATGTGAAAATGACTTCGGCAGGCTGATGATGATATTATTCAAATTCAATTTATTCCGATAATAAAAGAGTACAATTAAATTATTTAGAGTACAAAAGCTTAGTTTAGGTACCTGATACAAAACATAAATGCCTGAACTAGGATTAACCTGTGTTTCAGGCGATTAGCTAACTTGATAAAATAAAATATAATAATCACTTAATACAGTATTTTAGTACAGTTTTTTAGTACAGTATTACTAAATCTACAATATCTTATCGTTAATAATAAAAACTGCTTATAAAAAAAGACTGCCTCGTTAGTCTCGCGGCATAAATGTGCGCGTGGGACTGGGAGGTCTCGGGTTCGAATCCCGGGTCGGGCAAAGTGTTATTGGGTTTTTCCATTAGGAAATTCTCAGTAGCAGCACGTTGTCTGGTAAAGTGCAGGCAGTATTACGTGGGACTTAAAAATTTATGGCGAAATGTGGCTGTAATACTTACACCTCTGCCTACCCCTTCGGGGAAACAGATGTGAGTCTATAAATAAATAAATAAAGAAGGCTTTCTGAGATTCTTCCAAAATTTCAACCTTTTACCAAAATAGACCACTAATACCTGAGAATATATCTATTTCGATTTTCGCTTATGTGAATACCTTTCTAACTTCCACTTATATTAAATGCCAATCTTATCCCCTCCTCAAATTACTTCTGATGTCTACTTGACTTTCCTAAGTGTTAGAGTTCAACTAACTTTCATGTTAATTAACAGACCAGAACCTTCTACAGACTTTGTCACCGCGGCTATTAAATGCACTCTAACCAGTTCGATATAATTAAGTTAGACGTCATAACAATTGTCTCGTGATGAGAGCCATTTTATTAACCTTTTTTTTTCACTCTCATCCGCCACTATACTAAAGTTTTATTTTTATACGTTATCTTTGTAGGAGATTTGGACATGAAACACTTTTTTGACAATTATTGCGCGAGCGATTATAAAAGAAATAGAATTATGGATAATGAACATCGCAAAAAAAGACCATTCAATAAATCATAAATCTAACTCGTTTGATGAGTTCTACATAAAATGTTCTTGGTGACAAACTTAACTCTGTGCGTCATATCTGTGTGTACAAATGATAAAATTCTTAAATCTGTTTGTGCAAATGACAAAATTCTGCAAAAGGTATACTTAGCCCTTTTGCAGAATTTTATTGCAATTACGATAAAAATAAGTAGTAGAATATATGTAAAAATTAAATAAACATTATATAGTCCATGTCAGCCGGGCTATTATTACGAATCTATTGACACCCCATTTATTGGTGGAACATACAAACATACATAGGCACTGCCAAAAGCATAACCCTTCCTTTTGGTTTCGCCGTAGTCGGGTAAAACATACTTCCAAGAACAGCGGTTGCATCTTTTACTTAAGAGTTTTTGGACTGTTCTCAGATCAACTAGTATTGCGAAATCAGTATTGCGGTCCACAATCAGAGGAACTGTATTCCATAGTAACTGTAATGAATAAATAAATAAAAACTTTTATTCAATATCCTATATTAACTATTCAACACTATTCCGTTAAGTAGTTAAGATGGCGAAAATTTGTTCAGTTTTTTATTGAATTAGTTATCAAGGACAATTATTACGATCAAACTTGCGTTAAAAATACCTTCGAAAAGAAGTCCTTTTTCAATAAAAGAACAAGTCAAACTAATAAATCATGAAATTCTAGAAAAGTTTGCATTGGTCCCGGAAAATAAAACTATGCCCACATGTTATGAGCTAGCGGAAAATAACTTCTATTTACCATCACAATAAATATATATAATGATGTACAATGTACAATTAAAAGAGCTATTATAATTCTACAAAAGGCTGACCAAGTTCCCAAAATGCTGAATCGGGGGTGGTGGCGGTTTCCGTCAACCGGGCCTTGGTGTTATAATTTTATTAAAATTCCCAATTTGACGGGCATTTTTCCAAAGACCGAATTCTGATGAGAAGAATGGTAAACGATCAGATCTGCTGGTCCGGCTCTGGCCGAGACATTAAACCAATCTGATCACAGATTTTTAACGAATCCGGTAAAATGTGGACATCGTCATAGACAAACGGAGTTTCCACCATTTTGACTGTCCGAGTGTGTGTGTATGTGGTGCGAGTTTTGTTATGTGATAGGAGGCAAACAAGCAGACATATCGCCCGATGGTAAGCAATTACCGCCACCTTTGGAAACTCGCACCAACAGGGTAGTCTCCTGACTACTCCCGTCTTTTAGGATGGGAAAAGGAAAAGGAGGATGAACGGGATGTGGAAGAAGGAAAATGGAAAGACTATGAGGCTTTCGACAGAATCCGTTAAGTCGTTTTTGACGCAATGGGAACTGAAATTATTATTTAAGTCGTATAAATAAAGATTCTATGTAAAACAAACTAGAACATAACATGACATAACTTCTCGCCTTTTATCCCCGAAGGGGTAGGCAGAGGTGTATAACACACCCACACTTCGTCAGTTATGTTTCGGTCCCAATTTAATGGGGGCGAACCTATTGCCATTTACCGGGCACTTTATTAAACGAGCGATAATTAACATTTTTTAAATACACATTACTTCAACAAGTCAGAGGTGTGTGCCCGGGGTACCTGGGGATCGAACCCAAGACCATCGTCTCGGTAGTCCGTTACGTACACCACTATACTATCGCCGCTTTTATACACTAGACAAACTAGAAACATTATATAAATAATCAGTAAATTCTTGGCAAAGGTCGCTCCGCTTCCAAACATAGTCACAACTTTATCCAATATCAGGCAAGTCTCGCAACTATCGAGACTGGCTAATTTGTTCTGTAAAGAGTGGCTTAACTATTGTTAATTTATGGGAGCACAAAGTGCCCAGAGAGTCCAGAGACCGGCAGTTATGAAATTGTACAACTAATGTTTTCTTGTTCCTGACAACTTGTGATCAACTTTGTACATTTTGTAAAGAGCTTCCAAGTTGCGAACTAGTTTTCGACCTGATTTAAGACAGGTAGATTGGTTCAATTATAATGAAAATGAAACACGTGACATTTTTACCTTCCTTTTTTTTCCCTTTTTCTTTCTGATGTTTATGAGAACTTAGATAAACGCAAAAAGTAGGTGAATTAATATAAATAGTAATATTTATGTTATATAAATAGCACAACAGCAATAGCCTAGTGGAGATACCAACGAACTGCCATGCTGAGGGTTCCACATAGCGCGCACGACTGAATTTTCGAATTAATGTTGTGTAGGGTGCATAGGGTTCCCACCAAGAACTTAGGGTCCCAAGCCAACCTCACCTGCAAGTGGTGCACCTGCCGATCAACGGACGAGGCTCTGGCAAACAAAATATCCCGATAAGCGGCAATAGGCTCGCCACCTATTACGTGGGATCAAAACACTGGCGAAAAGTGGGCGTTTAATATGCCTCTGCCTACCCCTTCGGGGAAACAGGCGTGAGTCTATGTATGTATGTATGTGTATGTATGTATGTGTTTGTTGTGGAGGTCAGACGGCAGTTGCTCTAACTGTCGTTTAAATCTGATTAGACTAAATAGCCGACTGAAGGTGAAGGTCTGAGCCCCAATTCTCTTAATTATATTTGTTCAAAATGCAGTTTCGATCTAATCTCAGTGTCATACTCATGTCACCAATGGTATTCTCCAAAACTAACTTATATTTGAATATTATCGTGACTAGATCGTTAATTGAATTATGTGTCGAACTGTAGAAGTCAAATTAGACGATAATGACATTAAATTAGCAGAATACCGATTCTCCCCCCCCCCCCCCGTGGGATCTCCACCTTGTCGTGGTGGGGGGGCTCAGTAACCGTGGGTTAGAAGCCACCCACGGTGAAGCTAAGCGGGATCCCGGAAGGGGACGCCGCCGGGCTTGGTAGAGGCCTGCGTAGGATGCGTCCCATGGTGCGGGTGCGGGGGACAGTTCTGTCTGTCCCTCGCAGTCGGGTGCGGTCGCGGAAGGAGAGGCGTGTGGGTGTTGCGTTGCCCCACGCCCTATCTCCCGCGACCAAATGGGGGCGCACCATCGTTGCGTCGCGGTGGGGCCGCAGAGGAAGAGGAGATGCAGTGTTGCGTTGCCGTCCTCCCTATCCTTTGCGGCCGCTGGGTGTTTTGGTGGCGGAGCCCAACACCTTCATCCGCCGCCAAGGGGGTTTCGTTCGGGGCCCGCCTGACCATCTGGCGGGCCAATACCCGTCGGGGGGTAGCGAGGAATGCTTTGGTGAAACCCTACCCTCCGACACATGGGTACATGAGGAGCACGGGTTGGTTTTTAGTCAGTAAGAGTCTGACAGTCCCCTTCGTCCTTCCCCCCCGGGGCGGAGGGACTCCATGAGGATTTTCCAACCCGATACCAAAAAAAAAAAAGAATACCGATTCTGAGTCAATTCAAAATATAATCTCATTTCGTTCAAAATATAGTTGCTATGTCATACATTACGAGAATTGTCCTTCTGGGATGCAACTGGGATAACGCTAGGACTATGACGATGATTTTATATGATTTGCAAAAACATAACTATATTTGAGACTATCTTTGAAGGCAGCAATATTTATAACAATACATGCTACAGTATATTGTATAAATGTGTTTATTGCTCACCAAACTTGCAACCTTAAACAATGAATTTGTTTTCTTTTTTACATATTATCGTTAAAACAATATTAAGGAGGTTGGCAGCTACAGTAAACACATTTTATTAGCTAAAATAATCGTAAGCTTGGTATTAGTAGGCATTTGTCTAGACAAATAGGCGCCTTTCTGTTTATTATTTTATAATCAATATTAAATTCGCCGTCTTTTAGGTTAACTGCAAACAAATCTTTGTTTGCTAGCTTAATGGATAGTAATAACTTTTAATAGCTTTTATTGACATGTTGCTAGGGATGGGAAAGTTTCGTTATTGAAACCAATTCTTCTCACATTTGTGAACAACATTTACATTTGAATATTAAGTGTTTAATTTTCAGCTGGACTAAAGTATATCTGGCGAAAAGTGGGTGTAGAAATCAGGGTTCGAAAATATCCGATATTTATTATAAATATCATAATATCGGATATTTACGATATAAATCAAGTTTGATATATATCAATTTTGTGTGAAAGTCATATTATTATTTCATTGTATTATTTATGAATACTTTTATATAAATAATAAAATAATCAATAAAAACAAAAATTTACTTAGTTTTTGGTAACGAATTTTTTCTGACACCACAGTCGGACTGACGCCATTAATATCGGCAGAAGTGTTGCCATTTTTAGATTAGAACTTACCATTAGGGAGTATGTTTTAACTCTACTCCCACGCCATCTACATTTGGGAAGTAGAAATACAGTAACAAACCCAAAAATAATATTCATTTTAAACCATTTTTGTATTGCAATATATCACAAAAAACATTTGATATATATAGTCGAATCGAGGTTGATATATATCGGATATATATCTTGATATATATCCATTGATATATATCCTCGAACCCTGGTAGAAATACACCTCTGCCTACCCCTTCGGGGATAAAAGGCGTGACGATATGTTCATGTTCAGCTGAGTAATAATCTTTCAAAACTAAATTAACATTTCTATTAACACTATCAGAATGTTGTCAACCAAATACGGTCTTTCGCGGTGCACTGCTAGGCATAAGCTTCTCTGAATTTGCATCTCAATAGCATTGTCCGTCAACATGACGATTTGGTCTGCTTTACAGTGCTGGTCAGTTGGGATGTCGATGTCGCGGTTTCCATCTCTTCAATGATATTATATATTTGCTTCGTGGTCCATAGTCGCTCCTCAGGAATCACTCTCTCAATTTGAATACTTATTTTGGTTTTGGATATCCTATTTATCGTGGAATGCTTAAAGCTATATAACATACCGGTATGAGTACAGGTGCGGCGTAGTTGCCCTTAATATGCGGGTGTAACCGCGGGCTCAGCTAGTTTCAAGATAAAAGCATAGAAAGGGTAGGTTCGTTCATCTATGGTATTAATTTTAATAATCATGACATTCTATTAATAATCGATTTTAAACTTTCGCGATTTGTATACATCATAGAAATTAATTTAGCGGGTCTTAATCGCGTTAACTTAAATTATTTAAGGTATAAATACCTATTTGTTACCGACGTTTCGCTCGTCTTGCACCGAGCGTGGTCGCGGAGAGACTGATGAGAGCTCAGCGACGTCTTGTGGAAGTGCGGGTTTCAGCACCTACCCTCACTTGGTCTTTATTTAAGTTCGCAATGTCGGTACTCCGACACACTACACTTAGGTGCAACGGATACAAGAAAAACTTACTCTGTCGGAAGAGGAACGAGCGTAAACCTGAGGTACGGCATGTAAGCGGGCACTCTGCTTGAGTGCCCGCTTACATGCCGTATCTAAAGGGAGTGACGGACAAAGTTGGAACAGTACTCAAGAAATACTCCATCAAGACTGTATACAGTCCGCTCTCTAAGATAGCACACAATCTGCGTACACCAAAGGATGTAATTCCTCTCCAAACACCTGGCGTCTACAAAGTCGATTGCAGCTGTGGTAGTTCATATATCGGGCAAACTAAGCGTACAATCGCTGAAAGGGTAAAGGAACATATCGCAGCTGTAAAAAACCGACATATTAACAAGTCGGCGATAGCTGAGCATTTGTTGGAGTCTGGACCAAACCACTGGATAGAACTGCATCAACCACAAGTCTTATCCACCGATCGTCACTATTACTCCAGGATAGTACGTGAAGCGGTAGAAATCAAGAAATATAACAATTTCAACCGGGAGGATGGATATAGATTATCGGCCACTTGGAATCCAGTCATCAGCAAGTGTAAACACCGCCGCAGTGATAAATCTCAACAGTGTGTAGACGTCATTAGTGTAGTGTGTCGGAGTACCGACATTGCGAACTTAAATAAAGACCAAGTGAGGGTAGGTGCTGAAACCCGCACTTCCACAAGACGTCGCTGAGCTCTCATCAGTCTCTCCGCGACCACGCTCGGTGCAAGACGAGCGAAACGTCGGTAACAAATAGGTATTTATACCTTAAATAATTTAAGTTAACGCGATTAAGACCCGCTAAATTAATTTCTATGATTCTATTAATATTATTTACATCAGTACTAGTGACCCGCCCCGGCTTTGCACGGGTGCAATACTTATTAGGCATGTATTATACATATAATCCTTCCTCTTGAATCACTCTATCTATTAAAAAAACCGCTTCAAAATCCGTTGCGTAGTTGTAAAGAATTAAGTATACATAGGGACAGACTGACAGAATATACAGGGTGTCACAAGACCCATCACCAAGCCAAAGTCTACTCGTTTTGCACATCATGCCAAGTCATACTACGCGAAAATAATACCTGGGAAACAAAATATTTTTTAAGCTTAAAAAAATAGACACATTTTATTAGCGGCAATGTATAGCGCGCGCTTGTAGAAAAAATTGGCGCGAGTTATGCATCGTACCTACGCCGGCCGTATCTACCTACACCGTGCCACAGTAATATAATCTAACAGTATTGTAACTCGGCCGTCTTCGTGAGTTATATGCCTACAGACGCGCCGTACGCAAACCAGCGGTAGGGCTGCCCGCCCCAAGTATTTTAATTACATCTACCTAGTTATGCACCCCGCTAATCCCCTTCAAACCATAAAAATAGCAAAAAACCACCATGGTCCAACCTCTGTCTATTCATTTGACTACCTACTTGACGTTTTTTTCTGGTTTTGTGATTGTTCATATCTTAATATATAAAATCCTTGCGTTACTGACTGACTGACAGACAAGCTACAGCCGAAACTACTCGGCGCAAGAAGCTGAAATTTAGCATGTATATTCCTTGGGGTCCGTAGGGGTGCACTAAGACGGGATTTCCCGAAATTCACACGGGATCGGGCAAAACGGGAATTTCGAAAATATGTGCGTGCGAAGCCGCTGGCGTCGACTAGTTACTTATATTTTGATTCAAACAAATGAAAATCGAATGAATGAAATAGTAAACCGCAGTCACCGATGGTTACAAAACTTAAATTTTACTTCAACATCAACAACTTCTGAGCCAAAATGCAAGCACCTACGTTCTTAATAACTGACGAGTATAATTATAACTTTTTCATTTCGTAAATTAACGTCCCTATTACTATCAGCACAGAGCAACTTGAAATAACAGTTATTTGGTCACCCATCCGATGTTCAACCGCTTTGAACGTTACTTAACGTCAATCATCTAATTGCATATGCGCTACTTACAGTAATATATATTCATTGCCAACTTGTTCGATAAAACTACATACCATCTACCTTATCATTATAATTTCATAACGATATTACGTTTAATTCAATATGTATTTCCAAAAACCTATAACTCGGGGTGCTTTAAATTAAGCGAAAAATTATGTACTTAGTTAAGTAAGTACCCTAAGAAATTACCTATTGGTTATTTAATAAGAAGATTCCCATTGGCTTCCATTTTGAAAATTACCCTGTAGGTAGTACTAATCATAGACAACAATGAAATAATACATTGTCCATAACGCAGGTAAAAGTGTCCTGCTAGTATACATTATAACTGCAATATGTTTTAAAAATAATAAACATAATAATAGATTAAGCTTATCAAATTACGACTTTATTACGCTTAAGTTAATTATCGTGTCAGAAGGTAGGTGTGAAAAGCGTAGTTATCATTTAAAATAAGGTAGGTAATAGTATAATACTAGAACTAGCAGGAACCTTCGTAATTTGTAACAAAAAAACATTGTATAAATAGTCTTATCTTACGGTGTTTACAGGTAATTAAAAAAATATATAGTTGGGTGAGTTATCGAGAATAACCAAAAACTACACAATATAATCTATACATCTTCGCCATAATAATGATTTGAATAACAAAACACTGGTACAAAAATCGTCACGTTCGTTTCGTCACTGCGAGCTGCGGCACGATCGCGGCTGTGCGTACTTTAGGCACAGTCTATTAGACTGGGTACCCATTGGGTACCGGCGAGGAGGCGCGTAGGTATAACTCGAGTTTCGTGCGTTTGTATAGAGTTACAATACTGTTAGATATTATTACCGTGACCGTGCGCCGCGGTGGCGGCAGTTTATGATCACGTGGTCGCGCGGCCGAGTGGGAATGACCTCGCAGCTGATTGATGGTCGGCACACACTACGTGTCGGGAACTTTAAAGCCGTTTATTTTAGGGAAATATTGAAAATTTTGTTTATCTTTATTTGGCAGAAAGTGTACATTTATCATTCTAAACATGATTTTGGAATAATTCGAAAAAAAAATCGTGAATTTGAGCCTCAATATCTCCTGAACCAGTAATTTCCCAGGTATGCCGCCGAAGTAAAAAATGATCGTAATAATTAGTACAATATGGGGTTTCAGTTTTTGTTAAGGGTCTTTTTACACCCTGTAGATTTTGTTTTATACTATGTAGTGCTGACTACTTGAGGCAGCGATAGCCTAGTGGAGATACCAACGGACTGCCATGCAGAGGGTATCGGGTTCGAATCCACAGCGCACACCGATATGAGCCATATGCTGACGTGCACCACAAGCACAGACTCGTGCACACTTGACGTTATGTATCAAGGAAGGCGAAATGCGATACGCGTTGCCGAGTACTGGGCTAAAACCCACAGTGTTTTTTTTAACCCAAAAATCGGACATCCTTACTTTGAATTGAAACTAGATACAGCTTCTTATTACAAATATAAGAGTAAAACTCCTGTCAAGCTCACTTGTATAGTTTAGGAGAAAACTCAATTTCAAGTTTGATGTCCCGTTTTTACTAAAAATAAGATATGCATTAAAAAAAAGAACCTGTTGATATTTAAATGGAATGCTTCTGTGATTCGATACATTCAGAATTAGCAATAATTACGAGCTCTTTCTGGATTTGCTTATATGTATCAGTTCCGAGAAAATTGCAATTTCATGTTTTTCGATTTAATTTTTTTTCTGCTTTGTGCTTCCGTATTAGCAGCTGCAACTTCCTTTAAAATAAAGCTACAGGTATGACATATGACAAATAAAAAAAACACGATCTAATTCCGTGGCTACCCTGAGATACGTAACTTTGAAATTTACGGGACAACACATTTTATGGGACTATTCCAGAATTGAAATGGTAGTGAAGGTTTGTGATGTTGTTTAGTTTCATAAATTCATATTTCAAAGGTATCATTTTCGTTAAGTGACAAAAGATGGAAATGCAGTTTGATTATTTTCCATAATATATTATATTTCAGTGTCTATTTCGGTATCGGTATTCATTTCGTCATCGGTACTATCAGGCTCGGATGACTTTAGCATCTCCATTACTCTGTATTTCCATCTTTTGTCTCTAACGAAAATGATACATTTGAAATATGAATTTATAAAACTAAACAACTTCACAAACCATCACCACCATTTCAATTCTGAAATAGGCCCATAAAATGTGTTGTCCCGTAAGTTTCAAAGTTACGTATCTCAGGGTAGCCACGGAATTAGATCGTGTTTTTTTTATTTGTGATATATCATACCTGTAGCTATATTTTAAAGGAAATTGCTGCTGCTAATACGGAAGCACAAAGCAGAAAAAAAAATACATCGAAAAACATGAAATTGCAATTTTCTCGGAACTGATACATTTAAGCAAATCCAGAAAGAGCTCGTTATTATTGCTAATACTAAATGTATCGAATCACAAAAGCATTCCATTTAAATATCAACAGTTCCTTTTTTTTTAATGCATTCCTTATTTTTTGGAAATACGGGACACCAAATTTCAAATCGAGTTTTCTCCTAAACTATACAAGTGAGCTTAACAGGAGTTTTACTCTTATATTTGTAATAAGAAGCTGTATCTGGTTTCAATTCAAAGTAAGGATGTCCGATTTTTGGGTAAAAAAAAACACTGTGAAACCGTAAGACAAGAGTTGCCATCGACACAAGAAGAAAAAGAAGAATGACTTTTCGAAATTAAGTGTGTATTAAATTGTTAATTATTGCTTGCCTTGTGCCTCGGAGAGCACGTTAAACCGTCGGTACCGGCTGTCATGAAGATCTTTGACAGACGTTATGGGGAGT
This sequence comes from Euclidia mi, assembly GCA_944739405.2. NCBI lineage: Eukaryota > Metazoa > Arthropoda > Insecta > Lepidoptera > Erebidae > Euclidia > Euclidia mi. Next base: position 25,719,220 of record OX123182.2, read on the forward strand.
TCGTACGCTCAAATAAACTGATACTGGTCTAAACCATGGAATATCGCTATCCCTTTCGGTTGCGGAGGTCAGACGGATATTCTGTCATATATGGTTGAACCAGTAAGCGAATCTCGGGCTCCAAGGTGTGTCAGTCTTGATAGCAACCGCACATTTTGTTCTATTTTAAAATGTATACGAGTAAGACACAGATTACGCATACCTACTAATTCATAAATTATAAACCTAACACCACGGGCTTAGATTACCATTAGTCAAAGTGGCACCTAGTCTTTGAGATAACACGTTACGATAAACCGCGGTAATTATACACACATGTGATCACTCTCTATCATTAATTATATTAAAATATCGTCGGCTTTCGCCGCTTTCCGTGTCAAAGAGCATGCCGCCTTTTTAAAATAGTGCAGTTTTATGTTTTACCGTCAAGCGAGCCGCCGTGCCGTACACAAAGGGACCGCTGTAGTGATGTTTACAATCAACAGATAATATCGATTTATTTAATTTTAACATGACATGTTACAAACTGCTACCGATTGCCTAGTGGCGATACCAGCGGACTGGCATGCAGAGGGTATCGGGTTCGAATCCTCGGTGCGCATCAATAATAATAATAATACATGATAAGACGTTAATAAGACTTTTCGAAGTTACGTGCATAATAAATTGGTAATAAACGCTTGCCCCATGTCTCGGAAGAGGACGTTAAACTGTCGGACCAACAGTCATGAAGATCCTTGACGGTTGTTAAGGGCAGTCAGTACCCTCAAATAAACTGATACTGGTCTAAACCATGGAATGTTTTTATTTAATAAGTGCAATTACACAAAGCTAACATTTTAGGGGTCTACCTACAGATATTGTATCAGGTAAACAATAACATAAAATATCGATAAAAACTACTCCAGCGAATATCATTGGATACATCTCTTATTATTTATTTGATATACGGATTAACAATTTGCCTAGTTGCCTACTTGACCACTCAGTCTTTAGCTAGCATTCCTTTTGTTTAGACTTCCGGATCTCTTAAAATTGTGAAACAGTAAAATCGTGGGGTATGTCGTATTCAAAGCCTGAATATTTTAACATGTTGATGTGTTTAGGTAGGTGAATGTAATTATGCAGGAGCTCGTAGGGAGTACGAGGAACGGTATGTTAGACCACGGGGTCTACCATGCCGTCAGAGCGTTTCAACGACTTCAATGCGGTGCGCGCATCGTTGCAGCTTTAGAAAGTGCCAGGAGTGTTAAGCCCAGGAATGTTAATAAGTGTGTGTTCAGAGATGGTGCAAACGTGCCGTAAGTGTCTGGACGTGAGCGGCGGACATGTGGAGAATGACCGTCGCAACTTACAGCAAGTTGATATTTTTATCAATTTAAGGTAGGTAGGCACCTACTTACGTAAGATTAAACCAATTAAAAAGTAGTTATTAACGTAAGTACCGTAGCGTCATAGCCATAGCGCGACTTGGCTTGCCGAACTGTTACGCGGGACCGGAAAAGTGTCTTTTAAAAAAAGATATTTGAACTAGCTGAAACTGATTTAGAAATAGAACAAAGATTTAGGACTTGAGACTGGCACACTAAGGATATGGTAGAACTGTTCGCGTTAGATGATGAATGCAGACTGAGGTTGAAAGGGACTGAATGAATAAGGAAGGCAAAAGTGCTGACACGGAGATTTAGGCATTGGTAGGGATTTGTGATGAGTAGTATGGATAGGCAACTGTGTTAGCATTTTAGGGTTCAAGAGGCGTTTGTAACAGCCCCCCGGTTTAGAGTAAACTTCACGGTAAAAATGAAGTTTACGGGAAAGGAAAGAAATAGCAAGGATTACGAGTTGCGAATACGAAGAGTAGGTGATGTTATAGTGGGAAGTTCAACTTCATCATTTTCGGGTTCAAGGATAGGAGTTTCACGAGATTTTAAAATTTTCCTGAGTATGCCAGTTTTACAAATTAAGAAAATAGTACAAATTAAGATGAGAATTAGGATTACATAGATTGTGGAAGTATAGGACTTCTCATAGAGTACAATATGTGGTTTTTCAATAAACTCGTTTAATTCTTTAAGTAATTTAGAATTTTCAAAAGCAATGGAATCTAGATTTACATTTTTCAAGTTAGCAGGAGGTAAGTTGGATACAATACTAGTATATTTATTGAAATTACAGCAGGAGTCGTTGAGGATATTTAATTTGGCGATTATAGGTTTTAATATAATATTAATATTATTCTTAGAGACTAGCCGTGTGTCTTTACAATAGGCGACACATCCTTGGGGTAAGTACAATAAACCGCTACCGCTTATATCTAGGTCTACAATAGAGGTATTACATTCTATACTTAGCTTACTTCTATCGGACATGACAAACAACCATTTGTTGTTTTGTAAATGTTGCCAAATGTTTACTTTTCCAGTGAAAAACTTAGTGCTACATAATTCGGGAATTTCGGTAAGTTCTTTAGTAATAATCTCTGTTTCACAGGATGGAGTTGCGACAGTAGAATAGGATATCAGGGTGTTACACAGGTAATGTTCATGGTTTATCATTTTACAATCGTTTAGATTGTATTAAACGAAACTATACAAGCCTGTATATTTATTCGTTCCTGTGTGTGACCAACTCTGATGTTGGATTTTATAGGCCAAACACTCTGATATGGCCTAAGAATTAGGACCGACGACTTTACGTGTTCTACGAAGCACGGTAGTGCTTTGATGTAAATGCCGTAGCAAGCGGTCACCCATCTAACTAGTGACCTTTGCAAAAGTTACTTAACTTTGCCGATCTTATTACACCTGTAGGTGACGCGTGACACGCTAAGGGCGTTACCAAGTCTTAATGCAGTTTTAAGCGATTAGAAGTTTAAGCAGATATACAGCTATATTATAAACGTCAGTAAATTAAGGGTAGTCCTCGAACAAGATAAAGATCCATTTATTTGTAAACACAGTAAAATAAAACTCAAGTATTGAAATTGTGTTTTATTTTACTGTTTACTTACTACTTTAGTTTATCTGAAGCAAAACATTATATTTCTTATTTATCAGAATAGGTAGATAAAACCTATCCAATGAACAAGCAATCGATACATTAATATTATGAACCAAGGCAACAACACAGTTGACTCTTCAATTAACACCTCAACAATTCAGAAGCAAAATATTCTAACATCAAAGCTATCAGGTTCGTAATAAACACTCAACCGTTTCCCAAGTGTCTGGCGTAGTGAGGAACAAGAAAACCAATACTTGAGGCCTCACATAGAAACGTCAGCCAAACGTGAAATTTCATTGGCAGCTGACAAACTACACTCATTGCCGTTGTGAAATAAGCTCGCTCAAACAGCTCTACCGGTGGCCTACGATGGAAGCGGTAGCGATTTCAAGAGAACGCTAAAGGTACATTTCTGAGCATCACGTTTGATCGGAGCCACGTGCGTCTGCGTTTCAACATCGATCACGATAGGCTAACGCGCAATGATCAGAGAATAAATGTATGACGCCGTTGCCGAAGAATCATGTCAGCGTCACTTTTGTAATGCTCAGAAAAATAATATTCAATCAAACTTGATCAAGCTCACATAGCTCGCTTACGTGTTTCTTACGCTTCAAATTATCAAACGATCAATATAAAGTTTCATATGACGCATTTTTAAGGATTCGAAAAGGAACATAAAGCACAATACATAACTTTCATTAGCTGTGTTTGACTAGGTATAATTACTGTCCTCCCGCGTGGAATCTCCACCTTGTAGTGGTGGGGGAGGCTCAGTAACCGTGGTTAGGTCACCCACGGTGAAGCTAAGTGAGATCCGGGGAGTGGACGCTCCGCGTGGGCTTGACGGAGGCCTGCGCAGGATTCGTCCAAAGGTGCGGGTGCGAGGGACAGTTCTTCTGTCCCTCACAGTCGGACGCGGTCGCGGGAGTAGAGGCGTGTCGGTGTTGCGTTGCCGCGCGCCCTATCTCCCGCGACCAAATGGGGGCGCACCATTGTTGCGTCGCGGTGGAGCCGCAGAGGAAGAGGAGATGCGGTGTTGCGTTGGCATCCTCCCTATCCTCTGCGGTCGCTGGGTGTTTTGGCGGCGAAACTCAACACCTTCATCTGCCCCCAAGGGGGTTTTGTTCGAGGCCCGCCTGACCATCTGGCGGGCTAATACCCATCGGAGGGTAGCGAGGAATGCTTCGGCAATACCCGACCCTTCGACACACGGGTACATGAGGAACACGGGTTGGTTTTTTGTCAGTAAGAGTCTGACAGTCCCCTTCGCCCTTTTCCCAGGACTCCATGAGGATTATCCAACCCGAAACAAAAAAAATAAAAGAAAGGAAATAATTATATATTTATTTTTATTGATACTGAAAAATACCACAATAAAAGAGCATACGCTCACGAAATGTGGAATATAAGTTTATATTATTATTTTAGGGTTAGTAGTTATCAATATCAACGAGACCTTTGCCTTCTTGTCCTGGCAATAATCAATGACACTGTTTGGTGAATTGCCAGTACACACGTTACATCAATGTTAACAGCCAGCAACGCTTGCAGCCGCGACTATCGATTTGACTGTATTACACTCACTTTAGAAAACATTAAATCTTTTTACTAAAAGTTTTCTAAGAATTATGTTCCAAACATTATTTGAAGACCTTTGGTACAATGATCATATTTTATACAGACTTAAAATGTTATATTCAATTTGACAACTAAAACTTTTTATGTTGATATTTACAAATGGTTCTTGAATGTTTGGTAAAATCCATTGTGTTTTCATCTTGACTAGCCTTTTTAGTTATCAGTGTGATAAATGTTTTATATTCTTCGAAATTCCGCTCCGCACACCTGTAAATTGAAATTTTAAAAGTTTTCTAAAGAAATAATTTCATTCTTCTTTTTACGCAGGTATCTTCGAGAATATTACTCGTATACATTTTGGCAGTAACATGAAACGTTGACGAAAATGTTGTGTTAGTTGACCCCTCTTTGCTTATTAGCGTCCAAATATTGTTGTAGAGAAAATTTATAATCCATGTGATATTTACGATAACTAGTACCAAAGCTATTCAAGTACCTACCAAAAAGATAAATTAGCGGGTCTTAATCGGGTACAATTAATTTATTTAAGGTATAAATACCTATTTGTTTCGAGATTTGTTTTATTTTGAGAGACTGAGAGTCTCTCCGCGACCACGCTTGGTGCAAGACGAGCGAAACGTCGGAAACAAATAGGTATTTATACCTTAAATAAATTAATTGTACGCGATTAAGGCCCGCAAATTTATTTTGTATGATGTATACAAATCGCGAAAGCCGCTTCAAGATCCGTTGCGTAGTTTTAAAGATTTAAGCATACATAGGGACAGACAGACAGAATATAGACTTTGTTTTATACTATGTAGTGATTCTGGATACAATGATACTAGCTACGATCACTACTATCAGATATGAGCTGTATCCCAGTAGACATGTATAATATTTTAAATCGTGTATGGCATGGTAGTGTATGACTCTTCATATGTATATACAAAAATGATATTCTTTTTCATAGACTCAGACTCGCAGGAAAAACACAGCGATGTGTGTAATTTTACCTGGAGCCTAATAAACTGTAAGTACGTCGTTATACAAAAATACCTCTCAAACGATGCGTTGGCATGGCACAAAGTAAAAGAAACTGCGGTTTTAATGCAAAAATGGCAACAGAAACTATGACACGAGTTTTGACAGCCTCGGATCATATTATATAGGTTGGTTTGCATATTGCCCAAGTGAGAAAACCACATGCTTTCGTATGAGTATACATGTTCCTGTATCCTTATTAGATTTAGTGTTTCTTGCAAGTACTTTATGCACAAAGTAAAAATTTGAGAGTATGCGTCGAGTTTTTCTCCAATAAACTGATGTATTCTTCAAATTTCCGAAGGTGTCCTAATCTGGACGGACTTTCATCTTGCTTTTTCTTTTCTTTTCAAATTGCAACAGAAGATGAATACAGGTGAAAATCGTCGTCGCGCGCGATTAAGACCCGCTAAATTATTTTGTATGATGTATCCTCTTCAATATTTTACAATGGATTGACGCTAATTAGTACCTATATACGCCTTTTAGATGCAGGTATGAGACCATAATTATTGTGTATATGGCATAATAAAAGTTATTTATTTATTACTTTTATTTAAGTTAACGCTGCTGGTCTATCTAAATTACAGTTATTACGTATGTCAATATTGGTTCATATTGAAAACAATATCATTAAGAGTGTAATTTCATCGGAAGCTAACAAACTACATTCAATGATGTTACGAAATAGGCCTCAAACTCGCAAGCGGTGCTTAGAGTGGTCCAAATTATAAGCGTCAGCTAGTATATCAAATTATGCTGCTTATTTTTATTTTCAAACCATCGATAACCTGGTATATATAACGCCGTCTGCTTTTCTTCGATGTTATGTCAGTTTTATTTTTAGAGATTTTCAAGCTGCTCAATCTTTGGATTTCTCTGTCTGATTCTTGTACTGCCATACTTGATGAGAGCGATAGCCTAGTGAAAAAACTGACTACTGAGCAGAGGGGCACGAGGTCAAACCCACGGAGGGTAGTGATGAAAATAGCGTGACGACACCTACTCGTTTGAGATTATCCAGAATGGTTTCAAATAATATATGAAGTCTGCATACCCACAATTGGCCAACGTGGTAGACTAAGGCACCTTCCTGTAATAAGGAGAGGTCTGTGCCCCTCAGTGAGACAGATTGTAAACGAGGCTGATGATGATAATGATAAATGAGTAAAAGCAATATATAGCGATGTTTATGTAGCTTCTTCTATCAGACAAATCCAAAAACCTTCTCGAAGTCATACGACAACAATTACAGTACTAAAGCTCGTCACTTACACCACATCTCCCAAGGGTAAGGGTTGAAACTTAACCCAAGGACCGCGACTTCTCTTTGAAATATAGCTGTAGTTTATCTCTAGACTCAGCTATATCTTGATATAATTTGTAAACTGTTACTAAGAGATAATTTCGTAATTTCGACGACAAATGTTGGCGTCTCGCGTTTTAGATTTATGTGTTTCGTTTATTTGAATGTGTGAGTGTGTGTGTGTGTGATATAATTATCTCGTGTGGCGTTGAAAGTGCCGATGTTAATGGGGTAGCTGTTTGAAGATTGAAACATACGACTTCTTTAACGTAACTCTTGCGTAGCACTTTGCGGGCAGCGATAGCCGAGTGAAGATACCAACGGACTGCTATGCAGAGGGCATCGGGTTCGAATCCACGGCGTGCACCTCTGACTTTTAAAAGTTAAGTGCGTATTAAATTGCCAATTATCTGTTGCCTCGGAGAGCCGTAATCCGTTGGTCCCAGCTGTCATGAAGATCTTTGACAGTCGTTACGGGAAGTCAGTCCCCTTGAATAATGATCAAAACTATTGAATATATCTCTCCCTTTGGTTTGCAACGTTCGCAGGCAGTCGCTCTGCACAAAAGCTGATATTCTGTCAAATCTGGTTAGACAAGTAAGCGGACCACGGGCTCCAAGACATGTTATATTATAATACAATTATCACTCAATTTAACATGCATAAGATTCAAGATTCATTTATTCCACATTAAATAGAGTACATTAAGGCGAGTTTGCAGTACTTTTTAAGATTTTTGAACGTCTGAAAGTCCCATGAACTATGATATTTTTAATGAATAAAAATTAAAGTATAAAAGTTGAACATATCTTCTAGTAAATCGTAAAGATAGAAACACGATTTGGAATGATTGGCTCGATAAAAAAAAAAAGTCAAACATGGCACTAAATCACAATTTTAAACGTGTACTGCTTAGAGATTCCATAATGAATTTATATGAAAGTATTATCAATAGAAACAGCTCTTTATTTTAAAATAAATGGTAAAAACAGATTTCGTAATTTCATTATCATTTTTCTCCAAGAAAAAAAATAGTCAAAATGTTGGCATTATATCGCTCGCCGGCCATTCATCAGTGCCTGTCTAGGCGTGATTGAGGGCGGACGTACGTCGTTGCTCCGCAAAATCCCCCTCCACCCCCGCATTTACGTTTTCGCAAAAGTACAAAGTAATTCGTATTCCAAACTCAATCGTTCAAACCATAGACATACTAGTAAGAAACCGTAGACAGGTTACGGACAAGGTAACATGACGGAGCTTACGAGTGGCACGCATCGCGAAAAGCGTACGCACTAATATAAATATGTCAAAACGACACACTAAGAATTAGATAAGAAGTGTAAGTGAGATAGCACATCTAATTGAAACACACTCAAAAAGTACATTTTATTCTTCTCATTTCATTCAATGGAAACCTAAAACAGTACGTTAATATAAAAACTGTGCGCTGCGGACCCACCGTAGCCCTGGCAATACCCCTGGGGGTATGGTGGGTCTTTTAAAGCTTAGCCGTACTCCTGGCTGAAATGCTCTTAGTGTTGTACCAACGTGCTACGTGGACATTAAACTGAACAGTGTTATCTCTCGTATGATAATGACTTACTACTTACGTTTTTGTATTTTTAGACAAGCGAAGACAAGCGCTAGTACGATGATAATAGTGCAACAAGCTGATAAATTAGAGACTAAAACGTTTAGGTATTATTGCTAAAGGTTATAATGCTTTGTAAATTATAGGTATAATCTGTGGTACTGTTGAAGACCCGTCATCATCATCATCCTAGCGTTGTCGGATCATTCCCACTAGTTCTATTGAACAGTTCTATGATAGAACTAGTGATTCTTTTTCCCACTAGTTCTATTAGCACAACTTGATGAGAAGAATAGAACTAATGGGAAACAGTTATAGGAAATTTACCACTAGTTCAATGTATGTTTTACAAGGGTAGTGTCACAACATCGCGCTCACATATCCGAATAGATATGTATGTATAAAAATGTGTTAAACGAATGAACGTCTACAAAACAATTGAACGTCTACAAAACAAATGAACGTCTACAAAACAAATGACAACCAAAAAGTGATCAGCTATCGGTAGTGATTGCAAAAAACAGGTGCATGCGATTTTCGACCTTATTGACAATTCATGACAAACTTTTTTTTTGTTTTTTCTCGCTTTCTGGCATTATAACGGTAATAAAATTATAAATTCTGTCTAATGTCAATTAGGTTGAAAATCGCATGCACCTGTTTTCTGCAATCACTATCGATAGCTGATCACTTTCTGTAAGTCATTTGTTTTGTAGACGTTCATTTGTTTTGTAGGCGTTCATTTGTTTTGTAGACGTTCATTTGATTTGCACCTTAAACAAACGAACGTCTACAAAACATATTCATGCGGATATATGAGCGCGATGTCGTAACACTACGGATCATTCCCAGTAGTTCTATTGGATACCCTTGTAAAAACATATATAGAACTAGACTGGGACATTTCCTATTACCAGGCCGGCCGCACTTCGCATTTTAGGTACAAACTTACAAGTACCTCGGCCGACCATGTCGACATGGTAGGATTAGTGGGTTGCCGCGCGCCGCTCACATTAGACGTCACGCAACGAGTGCGATCGCTCCGTATTCTCACGCACCGTGTTCATACACTGTTCAAATTATATAAACGCCTTTAACAACAAAAATGTATCATCACAAGTCTAATGCAAAGTATTGCTCAAATAACTGTGTGTCGAAAGTGACTTGAAAATTTGATTTTATTTACTTACTAACTGTCCCGGCGAACCCTGTATCGCCTTTTAAAGGTCTTTTTGCATATTCCTTTTTTATTTTCAAACCAATTTTCCAGGAAATTCTGAGCAAAGTTACCAAAGCCACTAATGCTTAATCTAAAATTTCAGAGTTTACAAAGGTATACAAACAAACGAAGATTGAATTTTATATACCTATACTAGCTGACCCGGCAAACGTTGTTTTGCAAAATTTTTTTTTTTTGAAAAATAGATGTTGGCCGATTCTCATAGATACCGGATAAGCACAAAAAATTTCATCAAAATCGGTCAAGCCGTTTTGGAGGAGTATGGGAACGAAAACTGTGACACGAGAATTTTATATATTAGATGTATAGATAGATGACCCATCAAAAACCGTCCGCCATCTTCCATTTCCCATTTGCCATCTTTGATCACGAAATAGATGATGTATAAATTTGTATTCTTCATAGCTTAAAACATCGGAGAGGAATACCCATATTGACAAAATTTTTTTTTCATCCGCCATATTTGATTGTATTTCGATTCCCCACCCCTTATAATATCGAAGGCGATACCCATATTGATGTTGAAAATGTTCTCATCCGCCATCTTTGATTTCCCGCCCGCCATCTTGGATCACTAAATAAATTTCATATTAATAATCAGCGTCCCGAAAATCTCGAAAATGATACCTATAGATTGTATCCTATTCGTTTAGCCTTTTCTTGCCTTTGACCCAACCATCCCCCTTCTCGTTTGACCATTTTATTATTTTTCTCTGGCCCCTAAAAGTTGGGGCGTAATTTTATAGTATAGCCTATAGCCTTTCGGAATAATTGGGCTATCATAGGCAATAACAATTTTCTTAATCCGACTGCTAGTTCCTGAGATTAGCTGACATTATCTTTTAGACTTTTTAGCCTTTTGCCCGGCCCAAAGGGTCGAAGCATTATGTTATATAGCCTATAGCCTTCCGGAATAACTGGGCTATCGTACACAAAAATAATTTTTCAGATCCGACCGGTAGCTCCTGAGATTAGCGCGTTCAAACAAACAAACAAACTCCGCTTTATTATATTAGTATAGATAGTGGAGCATCGTAGATTTACTATTCGAGTTACTGTTTGAGTGCAAAGATTCAAATTAACTAATAATAATCCGGCCAGATAGTGTTTATAAAAAAAAAGAGCTAAGAATTTAGGTGGCAGGTACAGGTTACTACTTTTTTAAGGCGAGGTTGCAGTACTTTTTAAGATTTTTAAACGTCTGAAAGTCCCATGAACTATGATATTTTTAATGAATTAAAATTAAAGTATAAGAGTTGAACATATCTTCTAGTAAATCGTAAAGATAGAAACACGATTCGGAATGATTGGCTCGATAAAAAAAAAAGTCAAACATGGCACTAAATCACAATTTTAAACGTGTACTGCTTAGAGATTCCATAATGAATTTATATGAAAGTATTATCAATAGAAACAGCTCTTTATTTTAAAATAAATGGTAAAAACAGATTTCGTAATTTCGTTATCATTTTTCTACAAGAAAAAAAATAGTCAAAATGTTGGCATTATATCGCTCGCCAGCCGTTCATCAGTGCCTGTCTAGGCGTGATTGAGAGCGGACGTACGTCGTTGCTCCGCAAAATCCCCCTCCACCCCCGCATTTATGTTTTCGCAAAAGTACAAAGAAATTCGTATTCCAAACTCAATCGTTCAAACCATAGACATACTAGTAAGAAACCGTAGACAGGTTACTGACAAGGTAACCGGCGCTTACGAGTGGCACGCATCGCGAAAAGCGTACGCACCCTAATATAAATATGTCAAAACGACACACTAAGAATTAGATAAGAAGTGTAAGTGAGATAGCACATCTAATCGCAAGCGCGAAAAAGAGATAAACATATGCTCTCTGTACCGACGCGCATTGTGACATCATGCTGACCGTTTCACAAACAATAATTTGACTCAGATGCGACATGATCACTTTGTCTGTCTTGAGTAAATTCAATTCGCCTCAAAGTAAATTTGATTAATTCATTTAAGGTAGGGAAATTAAAAGTCGATGTGATTTATTTATAACATTTATTAAAAAAAAAACATTTTATTCTTCTCATTTCATTCAATGGAAACCTAAAACAGTACGTTAATATAAAAACTGTGCGCTGCGGACCCACCGTAGCCCTGGCAATACCCCTGGGGGCCCTGGGGGTATGGTGGGTCTTTTAAAGCTTAACCGTACTCCTGGCTGAAATGCTCGTAGTGTTGTACCAACTTGCTACGTGGACATTAAACTGCACAGTGTTATCTCTCGTATGATAATGACTTACTACTTACGTTTTTGTATTTTTAGACAAGCGAAGACAAGCGCTAGTACGATGATATAGAGCAACAAGGAGATAAATTAGAGAATAAAACGTTTAGGTATTACTGCTAATGGTTATAATGCTTTGTATATTATAGGTATAATCTGTGGTACTGTTGAAGATCCGTCATCATCATCATCATCCTAGCGCTGTCGGATCATTCCCACTAGTTCTATTGAACAGTTCTATTATAGAACTAGTGATATTTTTTTTCCACTAGTTCTATTAGCACAACTTGATGAGAAGAATAGAACAGGGAAACAGTTATAGGAAATTTCCCACTAGATCTATGTATGTTTTACAAGGGTAGTGTCACAACATCGCGCTCACAATCCGAATTAATATTTATGTATAAAAATGTGTTAAACGAATGAACGTCTACAAAACAATTGAACGTCTACAAAACAAATGAACGTCTACAAAACAAATGACTACCAGAAAGTGATCAGCTATCGATAGTGATTGCAAAAAACAGGTGCATGCGATTTTCGACCTTATTGACAATTCATGACAAACTTTGTTTTTTGTTTTTTCTCGCTTTCTGGCATTATTACGGTAATAAAATTATAAATTCTGACTCATGTCAATTAGGTTGAAAATCGCATGCACCTGTTTTCTGCAATCACTATCGATAGCTGATCACTTTCTGTAAGTCATTTGTTTTGTAGACGTCCATTTGTTTTGTAGACGTTCATTTGTTTTACACCTTAAACAAATGAACGTCTACAAAACATATTCATTCGGATATATGAGCGCGATGTCGTGACACTACGGATCATTCCCAGTAGTTCTATTGAATACCCTTGTAAAAACATACATAGAACTAGACTGGGATATTTCCTATTACTTATCCCATTAGTTCTATTCTCCTCATCAAGTTGTGCTAATAGAATTAGAACAGTTCTATCACAGAACTGTTCAATAGGGCTACTGGGAATGATCCTACAAAATAGTGGAACTTCAAATTAACGAACTGAAATTAATAAACTTATTACACAACAATATTATCTGGGAGTACGGTTAAGCTTTGAAAGACCCACCATACCCCCAGAGGTACTGCCAGCGGTACGGTGGGTCGGCAGCGAAAACTGTGCAGTACAATCTATTTAGTTGTTTAATACTAAAAGTAGAAAAACAAGAACAAGTGAATGGACTTTGATCATCCGTCAATGTTTGTAACTTACTTGATTTTGTATTTCTATAATAATAATTATATTGTGTTGATTCAGCCTCAAATCACTTTTATTACTTGACAAAAACACACATCAGTATTTTATTATTACGAATCTCCCATCTGGATACTTTGTTTTTTAGTCTTTGTACACGCACAATACTGCTTCTCTTTTACACTCACTAAATGCCAATTTTTTTATTCACTCTATTATTTGTGATACTGAATTTATTATAAATTGTAAATAAAACGTTGTAATATTGTAATACTCATGAATGAGAAGCGATTCCATGACTTTTAGTAATTTTCCTACTATAGTTTGTGCAAAATCTCATTACACACGACGGCATTTTCAAATGTAACGTACACAAACGCGAGTAAAAGAGCGAGCGCTTCCGACCGCAGCGGGTACGCGACTAAAGCCAAATTAGACATTTAGCTTGTTTTTAATTTGCCACTAAAGCCAAATGAGACATTTAGCCTGTTTTTAATGTGCCACTTTTGAAGTTCGTATAACTCATCTACAGTTTTTTTACGCTGCGCTGTGGCACACGCACACACGAAACCCCCCCTCGCCTCCCCCCCGCTCACTCGCTGACGCCACCCCTGTGTTTTTGTTTTTGCGGGGGGTGAGGTCGAGCTACGCACTGTACTGCAACCTCGCCTTAATGCAGTAAGTAAGAAACTTAAATATGAGTGTGAGTTTCACCAACCGATCATTATGTTATTTTACATTATCAAGGCCACGGAAAGGGATATTTAAGGGATACCGATTTCCACGCGGGCGAAGCCGCGGGCACAGCTAGTACCTAATATTAGTAGGGATTAGCCAAGGCTGTTACAATAATTATTATTAGTTTAATTAAGTAATCGAACCTTAAAAGCGAACGAAGTAATGACAGTGCATCATAATTATGTCAATGTATAATGTGACAGTACTGACAGATATAGCACATGCGCAGCAACTCAATTATTACAGCGCATGCGTTATTACTGTCAATAGGTAGGAGGTTTGTCCCTACAAACTTCGACCCTCTTTAAAATCCCTCCCAGATTATTTTTTTCATTTTATTTTATTCTATGTGTTTTTCCTGGTTCTGAGGTACCTCCCCACCAATTTTCAGCCAAATCGGTTTGGCCGTTCTTGAGTTATAAATAGTGTAACTAACACGACTTTCTTTTATATATATAGATCTTACGAGAGCAACTTGAAAATTTGATTTTTGTTTGTTGAGATATCTCAACGATTATGATGTCAAATTAAAGATCTAGTTCAAAAACCATTTTATCTGTTTGAATCATGTAAATCTGTCCACGCGTTTAGGAAATAACTAAGAATCAGTAAAGTAAAAATGTAAACAACCAGAATTTTTGTGGTTTTTGTTCTACGAGCTCAAATAGTGGGATAGGATACATATAGGATAATAATTTATTATTAGGTACGTGGTCAAGTAGGTAGATAGACGATGAATAAATATTATAGTTGCAGCGGCAAGTAAACAACCCTAGCGCGCCACTCCGCGCCAGACAGCGACAACGTTATGTGTTAGAAAAGAACAGGAACGGTTAGGTGAATATCGCATTAGGCACTTTGTTGCTTAGTAGCAAGAGTCGCAATTTCAATAAATTGGTTTGACAAGTGAATCTTCTGTACGTTAGTACTCTCTTTATTCTGTGCTATTACTTATCCCATTAGTTATATTCTCCTTATCAAGTTGTGCTAATAGAATTAGGACAGTTCTATCATAGAACTGTTCAATAGAGCTACTGGGAATGATCCCACAAAATAGTAGAACTTGAAATTAACGAACTGAAATTAATAAACTTATTACACAACAATATTATCTGGGAGTACGGTTAAGCTTTGAAAGACCCACCATACCCCCAGGGGTACGGCCAGGGGTACGGTGGGTCAGCAGCGAAAACTGTGCAGTACAATCTACTTGGTTGTTTAATACCAACTATGGTTACTGTTTGAAAAAGGAGAAAAACAAAAACAAGTGAATGGACTTTGATCATCCGTCAATGTTTGTAACTTACGTATGATTTTGTATTTCTATAATAATAATATATGGTGTTGCTTCAGCCTCAAATCACTTTTATTACTTGACAAAAACACACATCAGTATTTTATTATTACGAATGTCCCATCTGGATACTTTGTTTTTTAGTCTTTGAACACGTACAATACTGCTTCTCTTTTACACTCGCTAAATGCCAATTTTTTTATTCACTCTATTATTTGTGATACTGAATTTATTATAAATTGTAAATAAAACGTTGTAATATTGTAATACTCATGAATGAGAAGTGATTCCATAACTTTTAGTCATTTTCCTACTATAGTTTGTGCAAAATCTCATTACATACGACGGCATTTTCAAATGTAACGTACACACACGCGAATAAAAGAGCGAGCACTTCCGACCGCAGCGCGTACGCGACTCAAGCCAAATGAGACATTTAGCCTGTTTTTAATGTGCCACTTTTGAAGTTCGCATAACTCATCTACGGTTTTTTTTACGCTGCGCTGTGGCACACGCACACACGAAATCCCCCTCCCCTCCCCCCGCTCACTCGCTGACGCCACCGATGTGTTTTTGTTTTTGCGGGGGGTGAGGTCGAGCTACGCACTGTACTGCAACCTCGCCTTAATGGTCTTATTCTATGTTAGTTTCATCTATTTTACTGTTAGAACAGCATGTGAGAATTTGTGATACAATAATAATGTCAAAATAAAATGTCAAAATGATAATAATAACAATAAGAAATATACATTAAACATTTGATGTCAACAGTATAATAACATATTTAAAAATTTATTGATGAAATAAGTCATTAATGTAATAAAAAGATTTTTCTAAGAGCCATAATCATAATCTGTTTTTGAACCTACGTACTGGCAGCTCTTTGATATTTTGTGGCAGGGCATTATACAATTTGACACACATTGCGTATGCGCTTTTTTGAAACAGCGTGGTTCTAGGTATAAGATTTAATACAAGTCTATCGCCATGCCTTGTATTTCGGGGAAACGCATATTTAGCACATATAAAGATCTGCGGTTGTGTTTTTACAAATATACCAATCTCAAAAATGTACATACATGTAAGTGTCATTATTTTAAGTTTTTTAAACAACGGTCTACATGATATATATGGAGGTGAGCCCGTAATTGCCCTCACGCATCTCTTTTGTAACAAGAAAGCTCTGTTAACATTTGTAGAACTACCCCATAGCAATATACCATATCTCAGAATAGAACTGACGTAACCGTGATATGCCATTAACAAGGTTTGTAGTGACGTAGTTAACTATTTATTCTATTGCATACTTGTTCTATATGAAGCTCCCAGTCGCAGAATCGATTTACCGTTATACCTAAAAATTTTACGCTAGGTGTCGACTTCTTTTATTTTATTGTCTTTATAATTTATGTTAAGGGACTGTGAAGTGTTTCTTTTACCCAGAAATTGCATAAAATTCGTTTTGGATACATTTGGAGTCAAATTATTGTTATCGAGCCAATTAATTACACACACACATACTTTGAAAATACAGTAGTATGCGCCCTTTTGAGTGGCAGTCTAATGTTGAGATGACAATGAGCTATCGCATATCACATATCAAACAAGTCGGCGCTGGACCAGTTTGAAAAAATATCCCTTGGCTCGCTCATATAGTCGAGGCACACTAGAAACTGATTTTGTATACGAGTGTCAGTGTGCGTGTAAAGTAGCACTGGAAGCGACGATATCTTGCTGAGCGATTCTCGACCTTATAGTGGTCTAGCCGGAAGTTGTTCGACTGTACATTTACAAGAGCCAATTACCAAGTACATATGAGCATACAAGTCTTCTAACGTTAACAAAACGTACTGTCACTTTGCCAAATAATAAATAAGCTATTCTTCATCTTGCTTCTCTTGTTGCTATTGTCTTAGTAGTTTCGTAATTACAAGATACTAACATACCTAATCTAGGTGAACTCGCAGGCAGATCTTTATTTAAGGCCTCGGCTCATAGCATAATATTATATGCTATAGGGTGTACGTAACCGACTGCCGAGACGATGGTCTCGGGTTCGATCCCCAGTTACCCCGGGCACACTCCTCTGAATTTTCGAAGTTATGTGTGTAGTCAAACTGCTAGTTATGGCTCGCTTAACAATGTGCCCGGTAGATGGCAATATGCTCGCTCCCTGTTACATTAGGACCAAAACATATCTGGCGAGGTGTATATATTTCCACACGGACGCCACTTTGTGTGACACAAGCTTATTTTTTTGATAATTGTTTGTAATTTTTATAAAGCTAACATTCGAACTATTTACTCTATTGCATGAGTTATTTAAGTATAAAATAAATGGAAAATCAACACAAATAACACCACATTAAAAAGGCAGAGTACATTGAACCGTTGCAAACGGGTAACTTGACCAGTGAAGATTTAATTTACCCCTAAAACAGGCACGATACCCATCTATACAGCGTATCACACCGCAAAAACGTTTTGGGTTCTCCCAAAGGGTTCTGTCGCTGATGTTATATTAAAATGTAGGTAAATTAGACATATAACGGAGTTTGTATTCCGAGTGCCATTCTGTTTGTGATCAGGACGCTTGTTAATTTTCGGTCTAATTTAAGGTCCAATGGAGGGCGGTCAGTTATATTAGTAAATACTGCTTGAAATATTTACTACCTTTATTTAACGTTTAACTTTTTCTCGTCTCGAAGAAAAAGGGCAATGTTTGGAGGTGTTCTTATACGCTCGATGGTAAAGTAGGCTACTTTTTATGTATTTTTACTCAATTTTAAGTACGTCAAATACTTAAAACTGAAATGAATAACTTTTGATATAATTTAACGTTTGTATTTATGCTTCAAAAGTATGGTCTCAAAGCAATAAATTCGATATGCAATGTAAATATGACCTTTTGTGTTTCATAAATAATATGCGCCAAATGCGCGTTTGAAACCACGGCTTCAAACGGTTGAAACATTTACTACCTTTATCTTTTTCTCGTCTCGAAGAAAAAGGGCAATGCTTGGAGGTGTTCTTATTCGCTCGATGGTAAAGTAGACTACATTTTATGTATTTTTACTCAATTTTAAGTACGTCAAATACTTAAAACTGAAATGAATAACTTTTGATATAATTTAACGTTTGTATTTATGCTTCAAAAATATGGTCTCAAAGCAATAAATTCGATATGCAATGTAAATATGACCTTTTGTGTTTCATAAATAATATGCGCCAAATGGGCGTTTGAAACCATGGCTTCAAACGGTTGAAACCGGGGTTTCAAACTCAAAATCCTCTACCGTGCAGTCAGCTGTTGGCCAACTGATGTTATCATTGCCTTTTTAAAAATGTTTTAAAACTTAACGAGAATATAATAAAACTTATTTCAAACTTTCTTTATAGAATTATGTTCTCTTTTTTTATTTGTATGCCATAAGGATACAACTGATTATGATAAGTTTAACTAATCTTTCCTGTACAAACATTGGCAGTTTAATTGAAACGCCAAGAATACACGAGCTGCCCCGAACAGATATTAAAAACTCCGTTCGATAATTAAAACATCGAATCGTATTCGAACCGAAAAAAACCGAGACACGGTTGAATAGTCCGAGATTGAATTTCTCATCTTGTGGGGAACCGTGGAAATTATGATGTCGCTTGCAGCGCCCCCTACCCTCCCGTCTTCGTCCCAGTCGATTGCTCAATTTATCAATACAACTTTCCCCTTCATAGAGTAATGTTACGGGCTATTTGCAGATAGGGGAGGATTGCGAAATTAGGTACAAACTTCTGTGGTATGTTGCATTTTGATTGTCAGAAGATTTAACGCGCGTAAGATCCATAAATGTACCTGAAAATAAATGTTTCATAGAACCATAGAATATAATAGTGAACCACACAGATACATTTTTTTCGCCTCTTGCGCCGGCCGCGGCAATGCATACGTTTAGTCTTTTCCTAAGTTGTAGCTAGGTTGGATTATAATTAGTGCAAAATTTTGAAATTAATAAGATTAATATGGGTATCATATTCGGGGTTTTATGGATTCTGGTCACGAAAATGACATCTATTTGGGAATCCAAGATGGTGGACGGGACATTTATAATAAAATTAATATGGGTGTCATTTTTGGGGTTTTCATGCTTTCTGATCACGAAAATGACATCTATTTGGGAATCCAAGATTGCGGAAAGGACATTTTTAATAAAATTAATATTAGAATCCAAACATATGTTTCCTACTTCAGTTACCACAAGCCAATTATTACTAAAATTGAGCCTACTGATTAAGTTTATATTACATTATATTTGTTAATAATAAAAAAATATGATTATAACTTTAAAAAAATTATTACAATTCCTTTACCAATTAGTCGAAAGGAACTTCGTTCCATCCGGACACCTCTCAAGCAGTTTTTTTAGTGTAATTCTCAACAAGGAATCAGCATCGGTGTGGTATACTGATGCTAAAAGTGACTTGTAAATGGATACAACGAATACTAGATGTTGCCGATCTGTCGATGGCGATATAATAATTTGTGCGCTAGCCAACACCCATATTTTTATCAGCAGAATTAAATACACATTTCGAATGGATTTTCCGTAAATCAGTATTCTACCTACTTCCACATCTGCTGAAGCAATATCAGCAGAGGCCGCCAGACCGACCGCCGATTTATTTGGAGCGAGAGCCGAGACTGTATCACTTACGTAAGATTTACTCTCATTCCGCTCTCCTGGATATTGCTGGTGCTGAGTTTGATTGTGGCGGCTGTCGACTTTGAACAATCTGCTAATTTAGAGCATGCTGTTTTATTAGGTGCTACTGGCGCTATGCTGTGTTCAACCTAGAATGAACGACAAATTGGATTGGATCTTTCTATTATACATCAGCATTCTACCTACTTCCACATCTGTTGCAGCAATATCAGCAGAGGCCGCTAGACCGACCACCGATTTATTTAGAGCGAGAGCGAGAGCCAAGACTGTATCACTTACGTACGATTTACTCTCATTCCGCTCTCCTGGAGATTTTGCTGGTGCTGAGTTTGATTGTGGCGGCTGTCGACTTATTGAAGAATCTGCTAATTTAAAGGATGGGTAGAATGAACGAAAAATTGGATTGGTAATCGCGTGTGAGAACATTGATTGCGCGAGGCAGGATTGTAGTTAGTTCTACCCTGTCCGTTAGATGTCACCGCAGTTTATAAGGTGCCACTGGCTCTACAGCATGCTAAATCTAGAATTACCGAAAACTTGGATTGGTAATGGCGAACATTAATTGCGCGATACAGGATTTTATTTTAGCTTCGTCGTATCGGACGCAGGATGTATCGTTGACCTAGGTGAAGTGACGATATACGCAAAGTAGCTGGCAGGGGCTGGACATGAAAATGCGAAAATCGGGCTCAGTGGCGTGCCATTGGAGAGAACTATATTCAGCGGTGGACTATGGCAGGCTGATGATGATGGTGATGTGTCCATCAGGTGTTGATTGTCTTCGAGTCTATGCGATAAATATCCTCACTTGTATATAGTTACCGCTACATGTATTGAAAAAATAGTTCAAAACACATTAAAAACTCAATTTAAATAAAATAGCAATAGAAACAACCCAAGCAATCGAAACAATGCAGATAAATAAAATTTTCATTTACACGTAATACAATTACATTTAAAACAAACTCAAAAAGCTTTAATCTGGTTTTATCCACTTTTATCTTTCGAATTGGTTAGCACCCACTGTAAGAGAAAACATCTAGATAGAAGACATTGGAAATGTAGTGTAAAATTGAACATTGTAAATTGATTGCGAACTTAAAACGTTTTCGCAAATACAGTTTAAAGACATTTGCATGCAAAATTAGCTTTGTATTGTAAATTTTGTTTTTGCAATGCGATCTAGTGACATTAGTTTGTAGAAGTTAGATCTTTTATTAGTTTAAACATTACAGCAATGGACGTTCGTTAAAAGAAAAGATTTAGGTGGAATACTGTATAATGATAAAATATAGGGACTAAATGGCTTGTAAAATATAGTGGCGAGGTGCCGGGTATGTTTAGACAAAGTATAGGTACCACTAATTCTTATCGGCTATATGAATGGTGTAGTGGTTCAAGCGGTCGCTTCGCTGTGTTGAACTGCGCCGCGTGTCGTGAGTTCGAATTACTTATTGAAAGCATGGTCCGATACCAGAATATTCGGTACAAAATTTTTATTTTAAGCGTAATTGTCAGCGGCTCACCATGCCCATATACGCCTCAGATGGCAATCAAATATCACGGGTGCAAGAGACAACGCTCTTCTGGTCTAAGACTATTTCCATTCTCATTCTCTGTCTTTACAATAAAACAAGCTTGAGTCGCCACTCAAAATGAAACGCACCATTATTAATACTGCCACATTCATCCCGTATTTTAAACAAACCAATAATACCAAAATTAAACCGCCTTTCAATAAAACGCATTCAAAGAATTTGAAATTCTTATAAACCTTGAGAACCAATATAGAGTCGAAAATATTAATCGGAGCGGTTAGAAACGCCATAAGTAAACAAAGTTCGGGCCTACCAAGGCAAGGAAATATTGTCCGGTTGGAAACTGGGTGAAAGCCACAAAGTACTGGTAATCTCCGGTTATAACTGGGTGTTCAGTGCGAGCGATTTATGAGCACCGTACTGGGGATATTATTTAAACGACCGTGTGATTTTAGTTGGTTGGAATGTTTTAGTTGTTTCTTGTGCGTAAATGCGTATACAATAGGTAATACGTCAAGAGTTTATTATTCTTAAAATCTGGCCAACTGCATGTCGACCCACGCACAATATAGAAATCGTCTTTATGTGATGCAAATAAAGATTACTGATTCATTATCACGATCATCCTCAGCCTGACGTAGTCCACTGCTGGATATAGGCCTCTCCAATGGCACGCCTCTAAGCCCGCTTTTCGGATCTTCGTGTCCAGCCGCTGCCAGCCACTTTGCATATACCGACACTCCACCTAGCCAATCCATAATACCTTAGTGTATTTAAAAGAAAGTAAGATCACTGATTACTGTCTTTTAAATACACTAGGGTTTACTTTAAGCGTTTTTATATTCAGGGATTCCACTCACCAATTTTAAAGTGTGCCCAACTTTATTTTCTAAACCTCAGTATTAGGTATATAGAAACTATGTCAAATAGTTGGATTCATGATGAACTATCAATGAAAGTTTAACGGCTCGTGAGATTCACTAATTAACTGGCGATAAAATGAATATTGCTAAATTGGAGACATCCTAAGAAACGGAAAGTTCCGAAGGGTCAGAGCCCATTCATCCCCTAAAATTCGTCCCCCAGCATAAAAGTTGTGGATTGCCGAATCCACAACTTTTATGTAAATGGGCACCTATATAGGGGCCGCCCTATATAGGTGCCCATTGGTCTCCTGGTAGGGGACCAATTAATATTTTAATAAAAGGTATTATTTTTAAGGTACCCATTCGTCCCCTCTAATATATATACAATATAAGTTAAAGATTCGGCATCTATTCAGGTGCCTATTAGTCCCCTGAGATAAAATTAGCTATATTTTACATAAGAAACGGTTAACATAGTACACTTGTGAACAGTTTATTAACGGAATTAATATAATAAATCATAACAGATCATTGAAAAAAGAGCTATGATGAATGATAATCCGTCATGATAATAATATAACCTGTCGATAGGCTTACGATGTAATATTGTCTCTCTACGAAAGGCTTGTTAAAAAATGGGTTACAAAATAGATAAGTAGTTTTGTTTGTATGTTATGGCTGCCTCGATGAAATATTGGTTCTTGAAAGTGACTGCGAATACGAGACTGTTCAATGTGTCTTTGGTCTTTTATTAAATGAAGTTCGCCTAACGAAATAAACAATACTGTTCATATTATAATAATAATATTTTTAACATAATTGAATCGAATTATCTCATTTGAATCCTGGAATATGGTTAGTATTATTATTGATGGTAATTCACTTAATGGTGGAATACTACAGTCATATTTTGACTAAAAAGTTAAAACTAATTATTTACTCCTAAGTATGTATAGCAATTTTTTATCCGCAATTATAATTTTATAATATTAGTGGATGTTATTATGTTCTTGTATTCTAAGTGTTTCGTTTTAGCTCAATGTGGAGTCGTTGTCACCCTTTTAATGTAAAAAAATAATGAATGTACTAACATTAATTCTGTTTTGCCACAGAATAGTTAATAGTACTAACGTACACAATCTTCACTTTTCAAACCAATTTATTGAAATTGCGACTCTTGGTACTAAGCAATAAAGTTCAATTCAGCTCGCATAAGCACTCAGTGCATAATGCGACATTAACCTAATAGTTCCCGTTCTTTTCTAACACATAACGCTGTCGCTGTCTGGCGCGGAGTGGCGCGCTAGGGTTGTCGACTTGGCGCTGCTACTATATTTATTCATCGTCTATCTACCTACTTGACCACGTACCTAATAATAAATAATTATCCTATAAGTATCCTATCCCACTATTTGAGCTAGTAGAACAAAAGCACAAAAATTCTGGTCGTTTACATTTTTACTATACAAATTCTTAGTTATTTCCTAAACGCGTGGACCGATTTACATGATTCAAACAGATAAAATGGTTTTTGAACTAGATCTTTAATTTGACACCATAATCGTTGAGATATCTCAACAAACAAAAAATCATATTTTCAAGTTGCTCTCGTAATATAAATAAAATTAAATTTTCAAGTCGCTTTCGACACACAGTTAATTAAGCAATACTTTGCATTAGACTTGTGATGATACATTTTTGTTGTTAAAAGTGTTTAAGTATATAATTGGAACAGTGTATGAACACGGCGCGTGAGAATACGGAGCGGTCGCACTCGTTGCGTGACGTCTAATATGAGCGGCGCGCGGCAACCTACTAAATCCAACCATGTCGACATGGTCGGCCGAGGTACTTGTAAGTTTGTACCTAAAATGCGAAGTGCGCCCGGCCTGGTTCGATCGTGCTACACACATACCTACATAGATAGATATTAAACATACGACACACACAGATAAACATTGCACTGTAGGTACAGACCCCGCCCCCGGCGTACGCGCATAGTAACGCGGGGCGACAGGGGTAGGGGCGGGGGTCAGTTGCAATGCAATTTGCCGCTCGTCACTCCGACAGTCTCGCGGAATTAGGTCAACGGGACGCCCGTACGTCACGTTCGACCCCGTCACTGTACCCGTGTTACGTCGCGCGCGCTTCGTAATGGATCGGCATTATTAATATTCCAATATTGAGTTCGCGTCTATGGTGCGAGTGTATTACATGTCTGGTGAAAATATGGAAGAGGCGAGGCGCATGTATTCGTTACCAGACCACCTGGAATCGTTGCGCACGCGAGGTATTCACTCACCCTAAGTGCCATCACCAAACACAATCCTGGCTGTAGTGAAACGCCTCATAAACGCCTCCTAGGCCCAAATGGAGTGATATCGCAACAATGAGCCCCATCACCAAGAGTTATTGGGCGCAGTGGGAAAGCTTGGTTGTCCAGGATGGAGTTCTGTGCCGCAAATGGGAAAACGCTCGCGGTAACCAGTGCCATTTGCAAATGGTAGTGCCCAAAACTAAGGCGCCGGAGGTCTTGCAGCTCTATCACAATGGTGCTTCGGGAGGTCACATGGGAGTTAAGAAGACCCTTACTAAGATCCGCGAGCGGTTTTATTGGCTCCACTGTCGGGATGACGTCGAGGATTGGTACCGCAAATGCACAAGTTGTGCGGCTGTGAAGGGGCCACATACTCGTAGCAGAG
Organism: Euclidia mi; assembly: GCA_944739405.2. Lineage (NCBI taxonomy): Eukaryota > Metazoa > Arthropoda > Insecta > Lepidoptera > Erebidae > Euclidia > Euclidia mi. The sequence goes on from OX123182.2 coordinate 25,744,310, forward strand.
GTGCATTAAAGGTGTACAATGTGGGAGCCCCATGGGAGCGCATAGCGTTGGATGTCGCTGGGCCGTTTCCTGAGAGCCAGGATGGAAACAAACACTTCTTGGTTGTGATGGATTACTTCACTAAGTGGCCTGAAGTGTTTGCAATCCCAAATCAAGAGGCTACCACAGTGGCCGATAAGCTGGTGCATGAAGTCTTTTGTCAGTTCGGGGTGCCCTTGGAAATCCACAGCGATCAAGGCTGGAACTTCGAATCTGAGGTGTTCAAGGAGACTTTTCGCGTAATGGGTGCACATAAAACCAGGACCACGGCTTATCATCCGCAATTAGATGGCATGGTTGAACGATTCAACCAATCCCTGGAAAGGTACCTGGCGAAGGTCGTACAGAGCAAACAAAGAGATTGGGACAAGCACATCCAACCGTTTCTCCTGTCATATCGCAGTGCGGTTCACGAAACCACAGGAATAACACCAGCATTTGCCAATTTTGGAAGAGAACTCCTTTTACCAGCAGACTTAATCACCGGTGTTCCACCAGAATCTCCACGCAATATAACGGCTTACGCGACCGAGCTACACAACAAGATGAACGATGTATATGAGCACATCAGGGAATCAGGACAACAGATGTTTGAGAAGATGAAGACTCGCTACGACCGGAAGGCGAACAGCAAAGGCTTCGATGAGGGATCATTGGTGTGGCTTCAGAACCCAGTACGAAGCAAAGTTAAATCACCTAAGTTACAAGCCAGGTGGGACGGGCCATATCGCATAATTACCAGGTTGAACGACGTCACCTATCGAATCCAGAAGGGGTCGCGAGGTGCACCGAAGATAGTTCATGTGGACCGGTTGGCTCGTTACTATGGGTCCAACGATGTTCGAGACGAATGCGTTTAAGAGGGGGCATTGTTACGAATGGCGCCATCTATCCGTGAAGGATAGAACTAGAAGAGATTAGACGTATCGGTGGTTTAAAGCGGTTTCGTCTACTAGCTACTAGATGGCGTTGCTGTTATTACTAGAACATTGCCACGATGCAAGAATGTTTCGTCTGTAGCGGGAATGTTCGGGAATATGCTAGAAAGAACTCGTTGCCTGTTCGGCCGGTATAAATACCCGCCGGCGAGCGAGTTCACATAGTGACAATTGAATATCGGAGCGATAAACAAGAAGCGAAGAGAAGTAATTCGGAAGTGTTTAGTGGTGTTTTTATTAGTGTTGAGAATTAAGTGTGAAATAAGTGTGTTTTTACTAGTAGTGTAAATAAGTGTGTATAGTGTTTGTGTATAAATAAAGTTCAGTTTAAGTGGCATAGTGAGTTATAATTTATCGTCGAACCCCAGCTTGTAACAATATTAATGCTAGTTTAGTTATACAATTTTATCTGTCGTAGATCAAATGGGGGTTCACTCAAAGAAATAGAACCTTATTAAGTCATAGAAGTAACACTTAAATAACAACAGCGGTTGCTATGATTGATATCTTCTTTCTAATGACACATGTAGTATGATAGAAAGAGCTATCGATAGGTATAGCAGCACGATCTTAAAGCAGTCTTGTGGTAGCCAGACAATAGACAAAACATAGAGTTAGGAAACCGAGTGTTGTTCGTAACAGTGATGATTTATCGATAAATATTTTTGGTCAAATGTCTTTAGTATGACTTTAGTATGTGACGATATATTTAAGCCGTAGAAGAAAACAACTAAAATATTGAAATTGTAGTTTTTGCTGTCGACGCCTGACAGTTCTTTGCAAAGACTTGCCAGACAGACATTACTAAGAAACTGACACTTAGATTATGTATTGTGCGAATTATACCAGATTGGCTAATGCGGCTTTGGCAATTTGTATGCGAATCTAATGCAATTAGATCACGACGATGGCACTGTTCGATTTTTTTAGAGTTGTAGGTAATCCGATTTGTGATGCGCCAGCACAAATGATTTGCCTTTATGTACCTATTAGTACAGCAGTGTACTGCTGAAGAGCTATACTTTGACGACCCAGTTGGTGTGAGTGTAATCGACTGCCACGCCGAAGCTTGCGGGTTCAATTCCCGCTCAAGTTCTAAACATTTGTGTGCATGAATATGGATGTTTGTCTTGGTCTGGGTGGTACTATGTATAATATGTAATATATTTACAAAAAATACATACATATACCTATGTATGTTCATCGATTGTCTAGTACCCGTAGTACAAGATATGCTTAGTTTGGGACCAGATGGTGTTCTGTGAATGTGGAAGAATATTATATTATATGGTAGAATATCATATAAAAAGGCAGCGATAGCCGAGTGGATATACCAACAGACTGCCATGCAGAGGGTATCGGGTTCGAATCCACGGCACGCACCAATGACTTTTCGGAGTTATGTGCGTATTGAATTGTTAATTATTGCTTATCCCGTGCCTCGGAGAGCACGTTAAGCCGTCGGTCTCGGTTGTCATGAAGATCTTTGACAGTCGTTACAGGGCGTCAGTACCTTCAAAATAAACTGACACTAGTCTAAACCATGGAATATCGCTATCCCTTCGGGTTGTGGAGGTCAGACAGGCAGTCGCTCTGTAGAAAAGCTAATATTCAGCCAAATCCCGTTAGACTAGAAAGCGGACCCCAGATTGAAAACTGGGATAACGCTGTGAGGATGATGGTGATGGTAGAATATCATATAGCGGACTACAAGGCAAGACATCTTTGATCAGTCAGGATAGCACTAATATTATAAATAATATAGAAGTAGGTAGATTAATTGAAATCGTTGTAGTTATTATATTTTATTAATATCTTCAAACTAAAATTACTCTCTTTTTGTTTAGCTTTAGGTAAATAATTCTACGGGGTGTGAAATGTCTGGGCATAAATGTAATGTAGGCACAGCATTCGGTTTTAAACGACGCCAGGTGCTTTCTGTCTTTAAAAAACAGTATTTCTCAAAATGACGTGAACAAATACGATGGTACAGTCAGCTTCATAAATATATATACATTAACGTTATTTTATATGGTTATATAAAAGTAAAGTAGGCGATAGCCCAGTGGTGTACGTAACGGACTGGCGAGACGATGGTCTCGGGCTCGATCCCCAGGTACCCTGGGCACACACCTCTGACTTTTCGAAGTTATGTGTGTATTAATAATGTTAATAATTATCGCTCGCTTAATAATGTGCCCGGAAGATGGCAATAGGCTCGCCCCCTATTACATTGGGACCGAAACATAACTGGCGAAAAGTGGGTGTGTAATACACCTCTGCCTACCTCTTCGGGGATAAAAGGCGTGAAGTTATGTTATGTTATTACTAACCTTCGTCAATTCGACTACGCGGGTTTGTTTAAATCGTGCTAACTTTTGCGCGCGCGATCGCACTGCTTCCACACTTTAGATAATCTCAGTCGACCCGTTGCCCCCCCGACTGACGGTAGTGTTTTGAGTGGGGGGCACCGTGAGCGCCGTTCCAGCAACCATGGGTCGTCGGATCGACGAAGGTTAGTATTAACGTAACATTTTGTCTTATTTAGTTGGTGAACTCTTGCGATTTTTTTGTTTTGTTTATTTATTTTCTTTGCGAAAATAATGCGACTGATGTACCTCCTACCTAAAAAAGGAAAATATAAGCCTTATGTCCCTCCGCAAAGCGAAGGATGGCTAAAAGTAGTTGCACCCAGAGCAAGAAATCGTTGTGCGGGGAGCACAAACTTGACGTTTGTCACAAATGTATAACTTGATAGATTCTTACCAAAATTTTTGTTTCATTACTTTATTTCATTCGTTATTTCTAATATTTGAAAATTATTTTTCACATTTACTTTAAAATAATACTTTAAAAAATATTTTAAATGTTACCATTGTTTATTTGCCATAAAACTCATTTATAAGGCTGATTTTTTAATAAATATGCCGTTTTGGTTTATGTTAATTTATTAATAAGAAGAATATAATAAATTTATAATAAGAATAAAAAATATGCATGTTTAATTCAAATAAAACCCATTATCCCCTTTATTAAATACCGTAGTCGAAATTACGAAGGTTAGTAATAAGGGTTGAAAAATAAGGTTAGTGATCTAGGGTTAAATAAATGTTTTTACGGTTATTATAAATTAAATAAACATACAAGTCTATGAAGACATGTATGTTTATTCAATTTATAATAAGCATATTATAGTTAAAGTAGCATATTATGTCGAGGAATGTTATTATTTGGTAACTTTTTCCTACAGAATAATGGCTGATGAACCACAGTGCAGTAGTGGTTTGACAGGAATTGAGTATATATCCTCTGAAAGAGGTAGACCAATTTTATTGAGAGGAGGGTATCAGTTATATATCAAGAAAAAATACAAAAATGACTCATTTTATTGGAAATGCACTCAAAGAAATACTTGCCATGGAAGTATCACAATTCAAGAAAACCGAATCTTAAAGGAAACACCTCACTTACGTACACCAGATACAACAAAAAATGAGCTCATGAAAGCACTAAATTCATGCAAGAATAGAGCAGCCAGAGGAAACTCATCATCATCATCATCAGCCTTTATCAGTCCACTGCTGGACTAGGCCTCTCCTTTGAAAGGAGGAATTGGCCTACTATACCACGCTGGCCAAACTGGTTGGTATAGGGTTTGTATCAAGTTTTCCTTCTCTTAAAGTGCTGTTTTTTGCATAATATGCTCCCTCTGTCGGCTCTTACGACACCCATGGGATGATATGGGGTGGTGACAATCCGTATTCTTAATCCGTCACCACACGGATACGAATAGAGGAAACTAGTCACTACTAAATATATTTGACGAGGAAATGAGGGAATTTAAAGACAAAGAACTAGTCTTTGTACAAAATATTCCTGACTTCCAAAACCTTAAACATGGACTCTATAGCGCAAGAAGAAAAGCAAATGGTGCCAATCGGCTGATTTTTAAAAAAGCAGAGGAAGTAGTTTTACCTAAAAAATATGAAGACTTTTTAATATGTGATTATCAAGATGATTCAAACCGAATTTTAATATTTTCTGTGGTAAATGAGGTGACAATGTCAAGTTTCTCCGATTTCTTTTTAGATGGAACCTTTAAATTTGTAATTCATCCATTTGTTCAGCTATTTAGTATTCACGCTGATATTGGAAGTTCTACCACCAGTACAAATGTTGTACCGTTAGTATTTGCGCTGCTTTTAAATAAAAAGCAAGCTACTTACGAAATTCTATTTCATATGCTTAAGGCCCGTTTTCCCAATTTGTGTCCACGTCAGTTTACCATGGATTTTGAGATGGCAAAACAAAACGTGGCACAATTTTTTTTCCCAAGTACGCTAATTTCTGGATGTTATTTCCACTTTTTGAAATCCCTGTGGAAGAAAGCAAAACACTTGGAACTCAAATCTAGACTGCATAAGCGACACGTTGCCCTTTGCACCTCACTAGCTTGAATACCAGAACAATATATAGATGACGGTTGGCTTTATATCATGGAGGACTGTCCTCAAAATAATCTAATTTCAGCTTTTAATGATTATTTTGTCGAGAACTGGCTCGATAATAAAACTATAGCCAGAAATTGGAATGTATATGGACAACGTCATCGGACGACTAACCTTGTAGAAAGTTGGCATTCCAAAATTAATCGTAAAATTAATGGTAGAAATAAACCAAATATTTTGCAATGTTTAGACACTCTACATAAAGAAGCGGATTTATCAAAAAATATAATAGATCAGGTGCAAAGGGGTGTCTAAACAAACAATCGGACTCCTGAATCGATTGAAAATGAAGCGAGAATAAATCGCATAAATAGCCAATTTTTTGAAAATCAGATTTCACTAGGCCACTGCATGGAAAAGCTATGCATATATTCTTAATTTAAAATGAAAAAACAAATATAAGATTAGTTTTATACTAAAATAATGTTGATTTGTTTAATCTTCAATAATTATTGTGATTTTAGTCATTTGTAGTTATAGTTTGTTAGATTTAAGTTATTATGATTTTGCATACAGTTGGTAAATATACAAAAAATACGGTGATTTTAGTCAATTTTTATGTAGGTAGTTCTAGTTATAATTTATTAGATTTAAGTTATTACGATTTTGCATGTAGTTGGTTAATATTAAAAAAATATATGTTGATGTATCTAGTCTTCAATAATTACTGTGATTTTAGTTTTTTTTTTGTACTGTTATAATTTTTTAGATTTAAATTATTATGATTTTGCATGTATGTAGTTGGTAAATATACAAAAAAATAAGAAGTGATTATTTACTGTTGATATGTGTTCTATTTTTTCGCATATTTTATATTTAATGTCGATTTATATGATGGTCAATCGAGGCTGATTTTTGTAAAAGAGTTGTATTTTGTTAGTTTCTAGGACATTGTGATTTTGCATGTGTATTTGTAGTTAGTAAAAATGTTGGTTTTACATAGTTGATAAAGACTGATTTTACTTTTTATATTTCTTTTATACAAAGTTATTGTGATATTGCATTATTTTGCAGATCTCTTTGACTGTCCAAAGTACTAACAATTAATTGATATTTTTGTTATATTGGTATTGATATTTGGTTATTTGTTTGTACATTGAATGTAAATTAATCTAAAATTCAGTTATTACTGGGATTTTATTTAAACAGTTACACAGTTTTATTTTACTGCATAAAGATATTAAAGTTATCATATATTCTGCTAAATATTTACAAATGTAGGTACAAGAAACCAAAAGTTGATTAATTATTTTGAAGACCGACTTAATGTCTAGAGCCTAGAGGCATTTTATTAGACTTAATCTTATTTGAAATAAACATTATATCTACCGGATTACTATATTTTTTATTTTACCCTTTTCTGCGCGACTGTACCAGGACTACCAAGCTGCAGTATATACATATACATGTACTTATATTAGAAGATTGAATAAAAATAAATATTCTTCTGGGGACGAAGGGGCCCCTCAAAAGTTCCAGGGGACGAGTGGGCACAGGGTGCGAATCTTAGGGGACGAATGGGCTCTGACCCGTTCCGAAATACCCGAAACCGGCGAGCATGTATGAAAAGAGTAATGAGTGTAGAGGGATCGCGTTAGGTTTGTAAGGATAGGAGCAAGTGGCGTTCTGTCGTCTCTGCCTACCCCGACGGGAAAAAAGCGTGAGTATGTAAAATGAATATTGTGATCGAGTCCTTTTATCCTTAGGACACTGGTAAGGGAGTCTAAGGAAGTTAACGGAACCATATATATTGCGCGTCGCTGGACATGCACTCGGCTGGTTTTATGACAATAAAAGATCGTGATGATGATGATGAAATTACTAATTATGAATTCAGATTGGTTTCCATTCCATTCCCTTTAAAAAAAATGTCAGATGACCCAACAAAAACTTCTTCAAAGAATGTACCAACCATTTTAATAGCTGACATCATGAATTATAAGATACAATTTTTAATTTCTCGGTTCTGGAAATACACGATACTTGTTAAAACATAATTCATGTAGGTACACACGTGTGCCAGAAATGTGTAGTAAGTATTTCTGAGTAATCATTGTTCTTTGAAAATAATTCTTCAAACAAGAAAACGATTTTAATCTTTTGCGACTAGTAGGTCTTAATCCCGTTAGCTAATATATTATATGTATACATATTATAGGTATACATATTAGCTAACCCCCTACCCTTCTCATAGTGAGAAGAGGCCCTGATAGGGCTGATGATGATACATACCTGTGATCGTGGCAAAAAGTACTTCACTCGACACTCCGCTATTAATCGTCAAGGACACCACGGTGTTTCTACTGAGAAGGCTTTGAAAGACTCTAGAGGAAAGTCAACACGCAGATTTCTTTCGTTAAGGCGTAACTCGAACCCGGATTCGTTGTCAGACCCGAAATGATTTTTGAGGGGGCGTGTTAGATTATATTATTATTGTATATGCAAAAATTAAATTATTAAATTTATATTTAAGTGTAAAACAATACAAATAGTATGGCAACATTTGACAGTTACATTTTTTATAAATAGGGTATCATTATTATAATGATTGCTCACTCTGTTAAACGCTCTCAAAGTGAACGGACATTTATATACTTCCTAGTGATATTCAAAGTAAATAAATATCAAGTGAATATTTATAAAAGTGTTTCTCTTTTAGTCCATAACCTCTAACACATAGCACAAGCTCTGCTTAGTTTGGGAGATGGTGTTGTGTGAATGTGGTAGAATATTTATATTTATTTATTATTGCCCGAAATTCGCATAAAATCGGACACAACTAGTTAAATTATAATAAACTTTGCGGGCTGTAATAGTTGCGGGCATCCTTATTTATTTTAAGGCTTTTTAGAAGCATTTTGAATAGTTACGGTACGAATATTTACGCGTGAAACTGTCTTTAGGAAGAAAATAACGCTGAAGTTACAAACCAAGTGGCTAATTTGACATTATTCATAATACGTGGGTTCTATAAATAATAATCAGATTAGAATGTTTATTTTTAGTATTATCTGATCATTATAAACGGTAATAGGCTTGCTAATCTCATGTTTTGTGTTACTTGTTATAATGAAGACAAAAATAGAAATCCGTGAACTATACATAGGTACTACGCCCATATCATCATGAAATAATAACTAGCTAACTTCAAAGTTGCTTGTTGTTGCTTTACTTATCATTTCATTAGATATAGAACCGGGCATTTTCAATGTGCCATGATTAGGATAAACAAACTCTGATAATTATTATACCGAATGTAATCAGATTGAAGATGCTGTTATGAGCGTGTTCAGATCGAAACGTAGATAAGGTGGGTGAACCATGAAAGGCCATGCTCCTTTGAAGGCCAACTATAAAAAAGTTATAGTTATTTATATGTGATTACAAATTCCTTCCACTCACACTAAGCTCTATCATAGTAATGAACACAGACGCAGCAGCGAGTCGCTCTCATCGCTATTTTCTTAGTACGGCCGCTTGCTTCGTGAACTTCGGTCGTCAACGTTAAAATAGTAATTCGCACTCACACCAAAAGGTATTTTTTATGTAAATTGCCTATAATATCTTACTTCTTTTTGCTGTAAATTGTAATTTATAGACTTGTGATGGTACTAACGACCAAAGTAGTAACTTTGTTTCGATTTTAGTTCAAATATCGGTAGCTTTCTTATGAAAGCCGGTGGTTCCTCAAAAATTCGACAGTTCGACTTGCTAGGGTACATGGGCCTGACTGGAATATTTACAAATCATGGACATATAAACACTTAATTATAATTATAAATACGTAAGATAAAACAATGTCAGATGTTTATGATACTATTTTTATTACGGTTATTTAACTTTTTACTCAGATTTGGAACATTTTGGCTTTACAAAGAACTTTATGAAGAACATTAAATATTTTTTGATGATTTCACGCTAAAATGCATTGGCAACTTATTTGTTATCAATGTAATACTCATTATACTATAATTTATATTAAGATATTCTTAGTTATACGATGGTATTCCAGGAATGTTCGTTGGGTTTTTTAAAGAAGATTATAAAATTTTAAGCATTTAATATTTCGTTTTAATGAAAGGGCTTTTTATGTAGTTTTAGTAAAAGTAGATATTTTGATAATAACTCTAGTTTTAAGTTGAACGTTTTAATAGTGGCCTTGTATGGAGCCCGTTTCTTGCAAGGCCATTAATTGTAAGAGTTTTATTAAAGTTAAGTTTATTAAATAGTTAGTGATTGCATCTAGAGTAAAAAAAGTAAATAATAAGTTTCACAATAAAACAGAGTGTTAATAACTAATTTGTTTCTTTCATTTATGCAGTAAACGAAATAAGAATACCAGATTTTTCGTTACAGTGGCCATTCATGGTCCACCCACACAAAATTAATGCAAAAGTTTAATATAAAGCTTAAGACGGACAAATGTAATGACATACATATAAATCGTAGAAGATAAGTGTATGCAAATTCTCCCTCAAGGGTGACATAATCATTGTGAATCTTCTATAAATAAATAAAGGTTAAAAAAATATGCGCCATGATCAAAAAAACAAAGCCGCTTGGCATAAACGCTATGCATCAAATTCCTGACTAAAGATATATGTGTATTCAAGCCAATATTCATTTATTTTCATTGCATTAAATGCAGTGGATCATACAATTTTCACTGCGCCATGATTAAAAAACAAAACAAATATTTCTTTTCCGATTTCAAGGCTTGACACAGGCGCAGTGCACCGAATTCCTATCCAAAAAAAGAATCGTATCCGTTGGAATTGTTACAGCAATGGACGTCTCGAGACGGTCAGGAATTTTCCTATTAAAGTTTAGTCTTTATTAAATTACCCTCCTTTCTTCATTGGCTGTATATCTTTTTGTTTATGCGACATTGTACGTATATATAGTACAATACTATTTTTATAATGTTACTAAACGGTGACTAGCTAGTTACAATTCAAAGTAGCGATATAAGTGTTTCTAATTTAGATGACACTGAATAATAAGAGATTTTTATTTATTTCTGTTTTCAACAGTATATTGCAAAATAGTGAATTTTGAAGCTTCCCGTTTAATTTCATAATTAATAATGTTTCACCTATTCCTCTAAACATCAAACAATTATTATGATTAATAAACAGGTCGCAAAAAATACACCAATAGTCAATCTTTATTCGAATAGTGTTCGAAAAGCGAATTATTTTAAACAGTTTAAAGAAACAAAATATCAATATTTACTCATACATGAAGCCTGTCACTAAATGAACTACTGAATACTCAATGAAACATTCAATTATCCTTCCATCCACAACAAACAATAAAAAAGTCTGTCACCACCCATACCGATACTATTTATTCATGCAACCATCTAACTATAGTACAAGTAAGGGCACGCACACACTCATCTATTATTACCAACACTTAATACCTGCTCTCCGCCCCACCGACTCCCTATAAATAATGTACTGGCTGTTTGTAACACCTGACGCTTTAAAACGTCATAAAAAGTAAACTTTGGAAGGACATGTAGGGCTTTGCATGTTAATTTAGAGACCTTAAATAAATTATGATAAGGCTACAGAAAAACTTAATGTATAAAATTGCTTTCAAAGCGTTTACATTTGTAGTATTTTACTTTCAACTGAAGGTATTATCAAATAATTATAAATTCTCAACTTGTTTTTTGAGTCGTTTTCTTTAGAAAGTCAGATATATATCGTCGGCTTATTGCAAGAAGTCATTATGTGACATATTCACTATTCTGAGATAAACGGCACTTTAGTTAGATTTTGTAAGTGGTCATATTGATTTGACCATATTATCCTAAATATAATTACGGTGATGAAAAATGTAATGTTCTCGATAAGCCTAATATGTATATTTATAAAAACAAGTGAAGGCCGCTAATCCTACAAAAATATATTTTTTTAAACACAGTTTCGGTATGTGAATTAATTATTTCTTAAATTGTAATAAAACAATGAAAATCTAATGAAATGTTTATTTTATAAAATTAATAACTAGTATTATATTGAACAAATCAGTGCTAGCCAAATGAAAAACAAATTAAATTCTTTCAAACAAACAAAATAATATTTATCACAAAAAAACTTCCAATGTAACTCAGTCATCACCTGTTTATTCGAAATAAACAGGTAATTAACAGAGTTTTATTGAGTTCGCTCTTCGGATCTCCAGTGGTAAAGCATTTCACAGTCGCACAGCCTAAAAAATAAAATATTTGTCGAAGGAAAAATTAATTTCTGGCATGCTTCGGCATGTCCAGCGTTAGATCCTCACACGACCTCAAGGACTTAACATGTGTGTCATGGAGGAACTTATGCCGTTCTTTGAGATAAGAGGGAGAATATTAGGATTAAATAGTACATTATATTATTATAACAATCTAAGAATGTGAGTATTCCTAAGAAGATGAACTGGCAGCTACTTGAGTTTGTTGCGAAAATCTGAAACGTGATCATATTTGCGCAATACAAACATAAATCGTATGCAAAAGTTTTGGAGACGCTCATGTTTATCTAGCTGCTCTTGAGGGGGCCAAGAGAGCTGACGTCCGCGTAGTCAATTATAGGCAGAAGCAGAGCTTGAGCAAGCGCAATCTTAGTGACAGATGGAAGGAAGTTGCGAAATCAAAGTAACAAACCTGCTGATGTAAATACTTTGCGACTCGTTTCCAGGATTTCAGATCTTCATGACAAAGTATCATCAAAGTAAAAACCTAAATTCCTTACAGTTTAGCTGAATGGAAATTCCTTTCCGTTGAACTAATGCGTGGCAGTTGGGACCAACAAATTTTCGAGACGAGTTTGGGGCTGCCGATAACAATCAGTTGTGTTTTGTCAGGATTTACCTTAAGTCCATATTTCGTGGTCCACTCACAGATACGCGCCAGGTCCGAGCTTATGGTAGTACAGAGCTCTGCTAACTTATTTAACGGAGCTTGCGTGTAAATTTGTAAATCATCTGCGTAAAGATGGTAGGATGAAAGTAATTGGTTTGAGATAGAATAAATAAATATTGCGAAGAGTAAAGGAGATAGCACGCTACCCTGTGGCACACCAGCATTTGTGTTAGGCCAAGTGGAATAAGTGTATTCGATGCGTATACGTTGCCGGCGACCAAACAGGTAACTGTGAAACCAGTCAATTGCTGTTGGAGATACGTTAAGAGAGCGTAATATGGCAAGTATAATGTGCCACTATCCATACCCAGCCTAATGTTATCTGTTACACAAACCAATGCAGTGAACTGTCACTGCATTGGTTTAACATACACTTTGCCCGGGGCGGAAACCATATTGATAGGTATTTAGGAGCGCATGTTTATGTAGGAAGGAGCTACATAAGTTGAGAGTGAACCAGACGTTGAAGGACTTTTGATAGGAAATGTAGTATGGATATGGGTCGATAATTGGAGAAGGAGCAGGGTTTGGATTTCTTAGGTAAAGGAATTATTAGTGCATCTTTCCAACTTGATAAGATACCACGGGCTAGGGAATGATTAAGGATGTGACAAAGGCCTGGAAGAATTTCATCTAGGATGTGAAGGATCATTTTACGGCTGATACAATCGTTGCCGACTGCATTGGACGTCACTGCCAGTATACTCTTCTTAACGTCTCAAGCGGAAAATTGTGTGAAAATAAAGGGAGAATAATTTGGGATTGGCAAAGATGACAGATATTCTAAAGTGGCTCTTTTTGTAATTCCATCAAATTTGACGAAACGAACGAAGTAGTGAAATGTGTATTAAGGGAATCGAATTTAGTATTGTTTGGAATGGTTTGTTGCCGTTTCTTACCAACTCCCAAAGTTTAAAGAAATTGCCAGACTTTTGCTGGATTAGCATCTTCAACTGTTGTCTAAATATGTTGGCGTTGCGCTTTCCTACACTACTTGTTACAGAGATTCTTGATAGCCACGTATTTTTTCTGATTGAAAGTGCTAACTTTATGCTTTAATTTTGCTTTGGCGGCATATTTCTTTGCCATAATTTTCTTTGTATCCGCTCTTAGCGTTTTATTATTATATATATCCGCTTTATTTTAACGGCGCGAATAGGCGCGTGCACGTCATATAACTTAATCAGCTTTGTAACTAGTATTTGAACTTTAGACTCAATACACTCCGAAGCATATAAAGGCACCCAGTCTATATTGACAGCATCCTCATAAAGCCTGTCATGATCCATGCGACTAAAATTGCGTAGCAAGACAACCTTAGGCTTTGTTTTGGGTGGGCGTATTTTATAAGAGACAAAGACTAGGTCGTGATAAGGGAACGCATCTGCCGTACATTGACCATGCTTTTAAACGAAACAAGGAGAAGACACTAAAATAAGGTCAAGAAGGAAAGGAGTGTAGTTTGGAAAGTGATGAGTTGCGTTAAGTTTTAAGATGGATAAATTACAATACCCCGTAGCTTGTCGAAAAGAAGATCCACGTAGCTTGTAAGAAGTTACTATATTCGTGACGGATTAAGAATACGGAATTTCACCACCCCATATCATCCCACGGGTGTCGTAAGAGCCGACAGAGGGACCATACTATGCAGAGAACAGCACTTGACTGTAAGAGAAGGAAAACTTGATACAAACCCTAAACCAACCCGTTTGGCCAGCGTGGTATATTAGGCCAATTACTCCTTTCCAAGGAGAGGCCTAGTCTAGCAGTGGACTTTTAAAGGCTGATGATGATGATTAACCGATGTTAATTAAATTAAATTATGTGATCGACAAAATAAAAAAGTAACTTAAAACAATAAATAAATAATTACAATAAATTAAGACTAAAATTGACTAGATAGAAATTATTGAGTTTTTGCATTTTGTAGAATGTGTCAAAATAAGTTCACTGGAGTTAAAAACGAATTTAGTGATTTTTTGCAGTTAATGAGTTCTTGCAATAAGCCGCCGATATATATATGATAATTTTGTTCTTTGTATTTCTAAATCCACCATTGAAGCGAAATAATTAAATAAAAACATTGTTAACGTTTTCTTAATTGTATGCTATACTATTTATTTAAGTAAGGAATTTTTTTGCTGTTTATTATTGCAATGATGGTGGATGTAACGTCTATTTATAAAACATCATTGATCCCCACAAGATCCCCAAGTCACTTATCATCATTTGGATGAACCCGTCTAATATAAAAGTAAAGTCATTAATAAAACAAGTATAGCGTTCACACCGATAAAGATAAACCAAAGCGGTATAAAAGCAACTCGAGTAGATTCTAACTGACCAATTTTAGTTTATAGTTTGAATGCAAGCGCCATCATGTGTTGGCTGTTAAACGCGCAAAATTCGTGAGTTTAGGTGTATGGATGTTTGTTTTTTCCTTTTCACAAAAAGTTTTATTTTATTTTTTATTTATAGACTCACGCCTGTAATCCCCGAAGGGGTAGGCAGAGGTGTAATATAACACCCGCATTTCGTCGTGAATTTTTAGGTCCCACGTAATAGGGGGCGAGCCTATTGCCGTTACCGGGCACATCACAAGACTCCGTAGTGCTACTGAGAATTAGGAAAAACCCAGTAACACTTTTGCCCGAGCCGGGAATCAAACCCGGGACCTCCGATCAGCAGTCGCATACGCTATCCACTGGACTACGGAAGCAGTCTCGGCAGTCACAAAAAAAGTTCTTAACGGATTACAAAGAAACTTTGCAGTGATATAGCTTTTAAATAGGAATAACACATAGTATATGGTTACCATAGACCTAAAATTACGTTATACAAACAATAAGAAACTACGTAGAAATAAACATAATATTATGTATCTATGACTGCACGATACGGATAAAACGTGTTTGAACAAGTTGTTCAACATTTTTAATGACAACAACTTGTTTGATATGTGGATTACAAATGTTAACCTATTTACATATTGAAGAATGTGTAATTTTATAGGCATACAAAATGAACACACATGTATTTATCTTACGGGTCACAATCGTATAAATAATTGTACTTGTACTTGGAAATAAATATGAAATATCTTTTATTTTTCCCGATGATTCGGTATAGGCTACATACATATATAGAGAATGACCATAGTTGTATTATACTACTGGTTCTACGCCTTTGCTTTGCGAACGTGGCAGTAAATGAAAATGTAGATTCTTTAAGTAATTATTTTATAAATTTATTATTTTGACGTTTATAAGCGTCACATTGTGATTTGTGACCCTAATGAATAAAGGATTTTGACTTTGACTAACCAGTCACACTATTGTAAAATACACCAGAAAGAGCCATCACTTGACAAAATTAACCCAAAACCACAAAATTGGCGTGCCCAGTTTAGTTTCTGACATTTGGAACGTCAGATTACTAATTAATTATTTCTTTACAATTCAACAAAAATTATGACATTTACCCGGGCAAAAGAGCTCAGATATTTACATAGAGGCGCATTTCATATGGGCGCTTTGAAGACAAACTTTCTGCGACTCAAATTGCCGCTTGGCGGCGTGGCAGTCGCGCTGTGACAACTGTCTCTACAAGAGCAAGAGGGACGAACGTTCCTCCTGTGCATCTTAACTACGAGAGCAAGAGAGACGGAGAACGACGCCAGTGCCGCCAAC
Source organism: Euclidia mi (assembly GCA_944739405.2). Classification (NCBI taxonomy): domain Eukaryota; kingdom Metazoa; phylum Arthropoda; class Insecta; order Lepidoptera; family Erebidae; genus Euclidia; species Euclidia mi. Next base: position 25,760,403 of record OX123182.2, read on the forward strand.
GGTGCCAACTACAAACTAAACTGGAGACAGTCTCAACTTGGAATCGGCACACGAAACCCTTAAGAACTACGCTTCTATGTAAAATCTGTATTCATTGCCCAGGCCCACTCCGCATCAAAGAAATATGACGGATGACTCCATCTGTATAATTCTTATAATATGTGTAACCAGTTATAAAAATTATTTTATGTTCACATAGTTTAAAAGTACTAAAATAAGTACCACAGGCTTTATTGAAATCTACCCGGTTGAATACATGTGTGCTAGGATAATATCCCTGTATCACTTTTCCGTTATCATACGGGGTCTTAAGAGCATAATGCTATTAAATGCTATTCTGATATTGGGAGAACCTTGAATATAGATAGCTATTTGTCTGATATGATACTCATGCTTGCCTTGTAAGGCTTCTTGACCCTGAAGTCTGAACACTTATGTTGATCTTGTCCTATACTTACAAAATTATAATATTGATCAACTGTTTGAAGTCCATTGACTTTGAAGTAAACTCTTGGAAAATAGTTCCATAGAGTTTACTTAAATCAATGAATTTGCAAGAAAATTTTTAATTCCGGTTTTGCCTCCTTTGGGGTGGAATATTATAAAATCATTCCGAAGTGAACGAGTAAGACGAGTAGCGCTCATAGCGTGCCTTGGATTTTCGGTCATAAAAGATCAGCAAAGTACAAAGCAACGCTCAAATTTCAAGCAAAAGTATAAGGTCAAATTGACCAAACCTTAGAATTTTAACCGCTTCTGTGAATAAAGAAATTATGTTATAATATATCACGTATGTTATATGCGTGACATAACAAATAACATACGGGCTAAACAAAAGAACAAAAGGATATGATTTGTAGACAGTCCTTTAATATAAACATTGTTCTCAATTTCATTTAGGAGATTCTATTTATAAAATTATTCCAATTTGGTAAATTCAAATAAAAGTAATTCCAACTTTAAAACCGCAACAAAGATTACAGTCCAAATACGTCGAGAATTTACTCCGACCTTCTTAACTCCGTATTCTGGACCCAAGGGTTTTAGGCATAAGCCAACTTAAACCTAATTCAAATGCCGGACCGTCGTTCAGAGTACGCTATTATTTTGAAAGGTGCCCCATAACAATATGAACAAATAGCGAACCAGTTTCAAAACATCAAACTGTGATTTTATTAACAAACTAATTTTGGAAGTCTAATTAAATTGTTTACGTTTTCATGGATTCGGATTCAGAAAATAGAGTTAAAGGAGTTATTGTTGACAAAGCTATTTATTTGAGTAATTCAATTTTCTATTGTAGTGTAGGCGATGTTAATTAAAACAGTAATTTATCTTATTTAATTTAGCTTTGTCTGAAGGCATAATAATGTTTAATAGGATTCCGAGGACAAAACATCATTGCCTTCACCATTGCGTTATTTTTTTATTATTAGGGACTCAAAACTTTCCATGTTTAAGATTATAAATAGTAAATATATCACTCTGTTACACTTCACGTTTAATCGCAAATCTATTTTGATGAAATTGAACATGGTGATCATTGAAGAGGTGGTGTTAGACATGCTTATGATTGACATACACAAAAAGCAGAAAATATATTGAAGATGATACATTGAGTTGATATCGCTATAAAGGTCGCAAATACATAATAACGTTATTAAAATAATATTCTCCCACATCCACACAACACTATCCAGTCCTAAAGTCGGCGAACTTGTACTATAGGTACTACGCAATGGAGAAACTTCTTCTTCTTTTCAATTTAAGAGCTGTGCTCTTGTCGGTGGAGTGTACACCATATATTTCGGTCTTCGGCCAATACCTTGACCTCTTTATACTACATGACCTTTGCCTTTTCTTTCATTTGATCCGTGTATGCCTGCCTGAGTCAGCCTCTTTCTCTCTTTTCTTCTATTTTGCCATCCAGTATGTTTTTGATAAAGTCATCATGTCGTATAAGGTGACCAAACATCTTTCCTCTTCATCTTTCTACTGTCGCTCAAATGCTTCGCTTTTCTTGGACTAGGCTCAATACTTCCGCGTTGGTTTTCTTTTCATTCCAGCTGATCCTTTCCATCCGCCTCCAGTACCACATCTCAAAAGCCTCCAGTCTTTCCCGCTCTTGCTGAGTCATCGTCCATGTTTCGCTTCCGTACAGAGCAATACTCCATATATAAGAGAAACTTACATCAATCTTTTTCTTTTAAATACATAACCCTCGACCAAGACAAACATCCATGATCACGCACTTTTTGACTTGAGCGGCAATCGAACTTGCGAACTTCGGTGTGGCAGTAGTAATATCATTAAAAAGCCTTTTACTAGGCGAGTGAAGTCGTGGGTAACACCTTATTTTTAATACAATATTACATAAGCCCATACTGTTACCAAAAAATGTTCCAAGAAGAAATACGAAAATCGTGTAGGCCAGTTTTTGTTTCGCTAATGTTATCCAATAATGTTTTGTAGTCCGTGATTTGTTCACGCTGCGTTTTTTGTCAGTAACTGACGGATGAAATGATGAACGATCACAGTCCCATCTGAACGCGGATGCTTCAAATTTAATGACCCTGTGTACGGTTGCAATTTATGGCAAAAGAGCGAAAAGTGTGTGGAAACGAAATTTAGGAAAATAAGGGCCAAACTGGCGAAGTGGGGGTGTGTAATACACCTCTGCCTGCCCCTTCAGGTATAGACGGAGTGAAGTTATGTAATGTAAGGGCCAACTTAACATCGCTAAGCAGCTACAATCTTTCAGAGAAGTTTGGGAATCAATTATGTATATTTTGGATCATGAACAGCTTTGCAGTTAGTAGCCCTTACTGTTTTTCTAAAAGTAAGATTCAAGAACAATATTTGTATTTTTACTTTACTATACTATTTATATTATATTCTAGCTGTTTCACGCGGTTTCAGCGTCCCGCGTCCTGAGGGAACTACTTCGCGTACATACCCGGTTAATTTATAGCCTAAGGTACTCCTTGGTACTTTAGCTATCCGCCAGTGAAGGTCCCGTCAAAATCGGTCCAGCCGTTCTAGAGATTAGCGAGAACAAACAGACTGACAGACAAAAATAAAAAAATAAGTAATTTCAGTATATTTATCGTGTATACATCCATATGCATTTGGTAAAAAGAGGTTATTTTAATATTACAAACAGACACTCCAATTTTATTTATGTGCATAGATAAATAGTAAAGTATAATAAAAATATATACAAGGTGTAACAAGACCCATCACCAAGCCGAAGTCTACTCGTTGTGGACATCATGCCAAGTCATACTAATAAAAAATAATACCTGGGTAACTACTTTTTTTTTTAAGTTTTCACAATTTTTAAACCGCAATTAAAAGCGCGCGCGTGCAATGCTCGAAATACCTACTTATCCATGGGGTCATGGGGTATCTAAAGAACATATTGTCGGGGTGAATGCATCGATTTTGTACCTGATAAAAAAAATTCATACTAACTTTGAGCCGCAATATCGCCTGAACCGAAGTAAAAAATGTTCGAAGTGATTGGTACATCATGGGATTTCTGTTTTCTTTAAGGGTCTTTTTACACCCTGTATATTTACTTTAATATACTAGTAAAAATATTTAAGCTTATCGACTATTTACTACTAATTAGTAGTGATAATATTTTTACGAAATTATACATATATGCACCATAGCATAGTTAACACAATAATGGAGATTTTGAAGGTGTTTCATAAAACCTTCACCTTTACCCATTAAAATAGCAACTTGTTCTAGCGTTGCTTTAAAACCTAACGGAAAGAAAGAGGAACCCACCACGCACCCTCGGATTGACCACCCCAACTATTGCAATAGAAAAAGGTTGACAGTACCAAACTCCACAAAAAGTATAAGGGATATAGGAATGGTATGGGCTCCAAGAAGATATATGACTTCCAGTATCCCGCTTTATGCGCCGACTATTCTTCGTCACGTGTTTCGTCTCTGTACGAAGCATCCTCAGGAGCGATGGCCAACGACTGAGACTTTAGACTAGTGTCAGTCACCTCCGCAACCCGAAGGGATAGCGATAGTCCATGATTTAGACTAGTGTCAGTATATTTAGAGGTACTGATGCCCTGTAACGACTGTCAAAGATCTTCATGACAGCTGGGACTTGGGCATAACGTACTCTTCGAGGCACGGGGCAAGCGATAATTGACAATTTTATAATAGAATATTCTCTCTGCGCGCCTATAACTTGTACACAATATGTGTAACAGAAAAACGATTTGTTTTCCTGTACCAAGATAATTTCCTGTTAGTTTTTATTTGTGAATATCAATTGTGCCTCCATATTCGTCTGTCAGTTTTTATGCTGCCTATGTACGAGTTTATTATGATGATAAAAGGAATAATGTTTCTTTTTTGTTTTTTTACGACAATATAACTGTATCTTCAGTTATAATAATTGAAATGTTTTGAAAAAAGTGTTAAACGCGATCGATTAAATTTAATATAATTTTTTGTTTATTTTTTTTTGATGACGCGATGGAAACTCTTTGCTTGCCAATTCCACGACTCGATTAATAGACTGCAATCGACGGAAGAGGTGTGGGGTAACTCTCTTTTTTATTGATTAAACACCTAAACACAATTTAACGCTCCTGTTTTTTGCTTACTATATTATTATTTAATTCTGCATTCACCAGCTTCACTTTAGTATTACTAAGCATGAACTCAAGTGACTAATAAGTCAATTGTGATGAAGTATGCTACGCCCGTAGCACATTGTAGCATGCTTCTTCGCAGCCCATCGCCAGCTACGACGTTTTAAATTCGGTGTCAGTCAAACCACGGACGGAGATAGAATACTGGCAGGATAGTTACGAGACGAGATTGTTGAAATGTACTAGTTTATTCAGAATATATCACACAGTGACGACACGTCATCACAGAGCTCGCCATGAATACAACAGGAACGCTGAGCTATACAGGGTGTCACAAGGCCAATCACCAAGCCGAAGTCTATTCGTTGTGGACATCATGCCAAGTCATACTAAGCAAAAATAATACCTGGGCAACTAAATTTTTCTTTAAGTAGACACATTTTTTAAACCGCAATCGCAAGCGCAACAGCTATAGAATAAATGGGCGGGATAAATGCATCTATTTCGTACCTAATTATAAAAAATCTATGGTGACTTTGAGCCTCAATATCTCCTCACCCATTAATTTCCCATGATTGGTACAATATGAGATTTCAGTTTTCGTCAAAGCTCTTTTTACATCCTGCATGTATACTACTATAAGCTACGAATTCATGAGTTCACGAAGTTACAGCACATTGAAATGTGCATATAGTTACTGTTAACAGTACACGGACATGGTTGAGTTTCTATCGTTTTGGTGCACTGGGCAGTTAACGTGGTCAGTTTAACTGGGTCGTTTGACCAAGTTTTATTGATGACCAACTAATTAGGCGAATTGGAATGATGGCGCTGTGTGACTTCATCATTTCATATATAAACTATTTCAAAACAGCTGCAGACTGCCTCCGTGGTCCAGTGGATAGTGTATGCTTCTGCTAATCGGAGATCCCGGCTTCGATTCCCGGGTCGGGCCAAAGTGTTACCGAGGCTTTCCGAACTCTCAGTAGCAGCCCGGAGTCTAGAACATCACCATTACGTGGGACCGAAAAATTCATGGCGAAATGTGGGTGTAAAATTACACCTCTGCCTACTCCTTCGGGGATACAGGCGTGAGTATATAAAAATAAATCAAAACAGCTTTAGAAGTGTACCGGTATACTTATAGAAGATAGTACACGCCATTACCGATGCGCCCGCTTCTCGCCCCTTACTCAGTGTGACCAAAACTTTACCTAGTTCAAAAGCGTAGCGTATCTACATCTAACCGTTATATGCTACGCGACATCGGCTACGACAAAACTTCGTTTCCAAGGTGACCCTTTGACTGATGGTCAAACGTGAAAGTCCAATCTAGTTTAACCATTGCGTTGAACTAAGGTTGTAGCTGTAGGTGTGTATTCGAACAAGTTTCGATGATAATAACATTTTGGTACGAATTCAAAGCTAAATATGCTAACTTGTAGATTTTAATTCAATGGAAAAATTTAAAATTCACATACTTTTTTACAGGAAACTGACTAAATCATCACATCAGCCTAAAACGTCTACTAATTAGGCCTCTAGGTCTATAGCCCTTACCCCACGGCTCCCCACACAGACTGAATTAATGATAAGAAAATAATTTGACGAGCATAATTATAATATATATTTTGTCTTTTTTTTAACCACAGACACCTCCCATACTAGGACCAAATCCTGTGTCGCGGGGGTCTTTACAAAGATACAACTAACGGATACAATGAACACCCAGACTCGAAACAACAATTTATGAATCACCCAAAGTGTTGTCTCGTGTGGGGATCGAACCCACAACATTCGGTGCAGTGTCAAGCGGCGAGGCGGCCGCCTACACCAGTAAAAGAAGAAATAGATACAGATTGCAATGGCAGCCATGTAACCAAATTTAGTCAAGTCTCCTTATTCTATTGCATCGATAATATTCCAGTAAGCAATCATCGTTGAATTAATATTACTTAATTATTTGCTTACATGTACAATGCGTTCTGATTGTGCTCTAACCACGTTAATCTGTTTATCATTGTGGAATGTGCGCTCTGCTGAGTGGAATGGAATCTATAGGACAATATCGTTATTACATCAAATTGCGCTAAACGCTTGCTAAACGGTAAATTCTGCATGTCTGAGAGTTCTCCATTATAATCTCGAAAGATATGTGAAGTCTGTCACCCCGCATTTGGTCAGCGTGGTGGACTATGGCTTAACCCTTCTGAAAATGTGATGATGTCTGTGTCCAGGAGTGAGACAGCTCAATTGAACTTGAACACTTGAATTAAACACTAGAAATTTCTGTATATTCTTGATAAATGTACGTATATGTCACTGGAAAATAATAAGAACCGCAAAGGAGACCGACCAAAGTTGGCTTGAACGTGAACAATAGTTTTAAAAAAAAGTAAATTACTGAAAGTTTTACGTAGATATTTTTTTTCAAATTTTTTATTTGATATAAGTTTCAGACGAGAGTCATAAAATTAGCGTAAAATAATTATATTATTTTTAATAATATCAAAATGGTAAAGTATGTTGGGTATTTATTTTCATACTCTAGCAACACTTGACTAAGTTGTCAATTCTGTTTCCGTCATTCGCTTTGCGTTCGTTTCATTTGATCGTATTATTGATTTGATTTTGTGTTAGCTGTTCTTTTTCTACTTGTGCTTTCTAAAATGGACTCCGAATATTCTCCTCATGACGACCATGGCTTACTTACGGACCCAGTACCCGCTTCATACGATAACTTGCGCCGGAACACGGAATCTCCTCACGACGATCATGGCTTGGCACCAAGTACCCGCTTCGAACGATGACTTGCGCTTGAACATGGATTACCCAATCCTGCTTCATGATAATGAATCAATGCATTGCATCAATTGTGGTACTAATATTACACAGCTGAGAAGACATATTCTCAATCTCGTGGAAGTACGACAAGTAATACTTTAATGGATTGATATTATAAATACATGCATTACAATTGTTTATTTTGGTTTATTTTATTATTCAACTGACTTGGTACTAAACTTCAAAGAATAATGTTTTCTACTTAGTTTAGGCTATTGAAAATTAATATTGTAAATCCAATATTAAATTGTTCACGCCCAGGCCAAAGTCCCATACATTGTGGTCGGTCTCCTTTATTTGTTATTTGCCGTATTTTAAATGAGCCAAAATTAAAAGCTCTTCTGTAATTGGTCGAAACGTTTATAATCTTACGAATGGATATCCGTTAGTTTGCTATATTTAGCTTAGTAAATATAGTAATCAACAATATTAATAATAATATACCATATAGTGCCCTGTTCTTAGAATTAAGAAGGGCTTTTGATTTTGTAAGCCACAGTATATTGATTTCTAAATTGGTATAATATGGTATTCGAGGTAAAGCTATAAAATGGCTGAAATCATATTTGAGCAGCAGAAAACAAGTCACGCGAATAACCAAGTTCAATTATAGCACTTACAATCTTGATGTTTTTGATTCTAAGCCCAGGCTTAACTGTAAGATGCTGCCTTGTGGTACTCCATTACAGTTATACAAACTGTAATGGAGTACCACAAGGCAGCATCTTGGAGCCCTTGCTGTTTCTCCTTTATATTAATGATTTCCCCCTAGTAGTTCAAAAGCACAATTTGCGAATGATACTACTATCATTGTAGGTAATGAGAACTTTGACACACATCAGTTTGAATTAAATAAATCACTTCAAGACGTTAACAAATGGTTAAATTATAATAAATACAGATAAAACTAAACTTTAGAACAAATAGAACAAAAAGTTTACAACTTAAAATTAACTATAATGATCAACCTATTGAACAAATTCATAATACAAAATTTCTAGCTCTTATTATCGATGAACACCTCACATGGAAGGAAATTAATGGACACAGTTTGTAAAAAAATTAATAGATTTGTTTTCGCGTTAAAGAGAGTGAAAGACGTTGCTTCACAACAGTCAGCTCTTATTGTTTACCATTCTTATGTTTGCTCCAGAATTCGTTACGGAATTCTAGTATGGCGATACTCGTCTGATAGTATGCGTATTTTTATTGCGCAAAAGAAATGCATTCGTGCAATATTTAACTTGCAGTGGTCTGATTCTTGTAGGCCAGTTTTTAAAACACAAAATCTTTTAACTGTTCCTGGCATATTCATATTATATGAAGTAGCGAAATTTGTTAAATGCAATATGAAGCTATTAGAAACTTGCGATAATACCAAAACGCGAAAAATTAACCACTCGCACTTAAAACTGCCAGTTCCTCGCCTGGAAATGTTTAGAAATAGCTGCGTCTACATGGCGCCACTTATTTATAACGATTTGCAAACAAATATTACCAGCCTCACGTACTATTAGTACATACATACATACATAACGTCACGCCTTTTATCCCCGAAGGGGTAGGCAGAGGTGTATTTCTACACCCACTTTTCGCCAGATATACTTTAGTCCCACGTAATAAGGGGCGAGCCTATTGCCGTACCGGGCACATTTCCAGACTCCGTGCTGCCACTGAGAATTTCGTGACAGAAAAACCCAATAACACTGCCCGACCCAGGAATCGAACCCGGGACCTCCCGATCCCACGCGCACATTTATGCCGCAAAACCAACGAGGCAGTCGTATAGGGTTTGATGTCGAGTTTTCCGTCTCTACGCAAAGATGGTATTTGCATCGTGTTATCCCTTAGTCGCCTCTTACGACGCCCACGGGAAGATAGGGGGTGGTGACACTTGTATTCTATGCCGTCAACCACACGGCATTACCAATTTAACTAAAAAAATCTTATTTTATTATGTGTAATATATGCATATGCATATATTACACATAATAAAATAAGATTTTTTGATGGACGCTTTTTAAATAATTATATAGATAGAAAGATATAGATAGATAACCCATTTAACCTATAATATACTTATTTTTAATAAACTTTCCGTGTCGTCATAGGACTTTGCCATAAGCCAGTTGCTAACTTTCTTTTTACACTGATACCTAGTCATTGGATAGATGTTACAAGATTTGTTGATTTTATTATATAGGTGACAGCCAAGTACCCTGAAGTGATTTGCGGCTAGGGCAGTTCTAAACGATTGAGTCGGACAAATGTTATAGGAAGGGCGTTTTGTTGAAGTGGCACTATATTTTAAGCTAATGTGCTTTTTATAGACCATCTCAAGCACAAAGAACTGTCTCACAGAAAGTACCTGACATTCAGTATAAACTTTAGTGGTAGGATACCTGTAGGTTTTAAAAGTCATAACCTTGAGTACAGCTCTCAGTGCCCGCTCCAACGGTAATAGGTGTGACTTTGCAGCTCCACCCCAGACTGATATGCAGTAAGTTAAGATTGATTGACATAAAGAAAAATAAATTAATTTCTGAGTTTTGAAATCTGCTGCGTGACGTAATTTTTTGAATATGAATATCATTAACGTGCGGTTAAAGTTGTCAGATGGTATTTCCAATTCAGTCGGTTATCAATATACACACCAAGATATTTTATTTCAGTAGACCGACTCAGAATATAGCAATCACAGCATGTACTGGTTACCGCATTGTTTTCTGTACAAGTGTGAGCACGCAGGGTGAAGATATCAGGAGACGGTTGAGTAGCTGATGTCATGGAGAAGGTCAAATAAGTAGTCTTACTAAAATTCAGAGTTAAGAGGTTAGCCGATAACCACCACAGCACTCGACGAAGGCCCTGTTCTGCACAGTGGTAAACTTCGTGCCAGTTTTTACCCTGAAAGAGTTATGCAATATCATCGGCGTAGGCGAAAATGGAACAATTTGGGAGGGAGAGGGTGCACAAATAATTAATGTAAAGAAGAAAGAGTCCTAAAACTGAGCCCTGTGGGACACCAAAATGGAGAGGGAGGCTGTTGCTGATACAGTTGCTATTTTTTACAGATTGAGTACTGTCTCTGAGATAGTCCCTAAAAATCCTGAGCGCGTAGCCACGTATACCTGCTTTTTCCATTTTCTTCAACAGATGTGGAACAGAGACAGTGTCGAACGCTTTCTTGAGGTCCAAAAATACACCTAAACACTTCTGTTTTTTATCGAGATTCTCAACTATCTGATCAATAAGAGTAATTCATGAGACATTTGTTCGGAATTTTTTCAAGAATTTTTGATAAGGCGGGCAGCACAGATATAGGTCTGTAATTGTTGACACTGTGTCTGTTCCCGCTCTTAACAATTGGATGGAAAACTGCTTTTTTGTAGGCTTTAGGGAAGATACCATTCGCAATTGAGATATTACATATATGCGTAATGATTGGGACAATTTTTTTAGAGCATCTCTGTAATAAATGTGCTGGGATTGCATCCCGCCCAACAGCAGCGTCTTTCCGTAAACCAAATAGTACGTGCTCTACCTCAGTCTCGTCCGTAGGAAGGATAACAAGTGAGTTAACTACATTTCTGTCTTTCCCTATTTGATTAGGGTTGTCAGGTTTAAATTTAGAAGCACATTGCATTGCCAGGTTACGACTTATATTAGAAAAATATTCATTGACCTGGTTGACCGAAGTGATTTCGTCCGATTCTATTTTCAAGAGGTCATCAGGTGGATCTTTCTTACAGACACAGTAAACAATATTTTTGACAACTTGCCAGGTAGTACGCATGTTTTTCCGTGCTTTACTTAGTTCGTCCTTCTCGTAACAGGATGTCAGGCGTCTAAGTAACTTATTACAAAAGTTCCGGCACCTTAAATATGTGATCTCAAGTGTGTAGTTATTAGGTTCTATCTTAAGGTTGTTTGCTTATAGAATCACGATTGCGAATGCAACGCAACAAACCCTTGGTAACCCATGGCTTCATAATTCTTTGTTTTAATGGAATTCGGATTATTCTGGTATGTCTCTGAATTATAGATCAAATTTGTGTTATCAGGGTGTCAGCTGCATGATTAGGATCTAAAATATTTAGTACTAAATATTTTAGATCCTAATCATGCAGCTTGTTAGAATTTAATGCTTTACTCTCTGTGACTCTCACGTCACAGAGAGTAAAGCATTAAATTCTAACAAAACAAACGCATTTTTTTACTCCTACGCTAACCTTAATTCCAGAAATAATTTTATGAGGTATATTTTTAGCTTGGTGGCACGATTTAACTGAGTGTGGGCGTTTGCTATTTTACAACGTTTGAAAACCAAACGTGAAGTAAAACTAGACCCGGAACAGCTATAAATAGAATTTAGCTTTGTGAGGGTTTCGTCCACCTACGATTCGACATAGAATGTGTAAAGAAATAGGACAGCTGTGTGAAATCGGAACGCGTTTTCTCGTAATTAGGCCCTTGAAACTGTCACTCTGGCTGGTGGGAGTCAGTCTATAGTTGAGACTCCTAGGGATGCTCTTTGAATTGCATAATATCGTTAACGGTTAAAGGAAAACCGTAGACAAGGTTTGTTCGATATCTAAAGCATCCAGGTTTGCAGATTCGCAACTTCCATTCAGCATGTCACACTACTAGAAATTGCTAAAATAAATTAATTATATCTTATATTTTACTGCCATTAGGTACATTTAAACCGAATGATCTGGAAGCTACATTATTTATTATAATCCGGTACTTTCCAGGAGAGGATGGATGACGAAATACTGACAAAGAAGATATATAAGGCAAATGTGAATGGGACAGGACGAAGGGGAAGACCTAGGCGGACGTTCTCTGACCAGATTGGAGACATCCTAAAAAAAGGACTGGTTAGAAGTACCCTGAACCGAAGAGCATGCATGAGAAATTTGATAGGAGTGAATGGAGCAAGAGAGATATGTCAGGATTGTTGCAAATGGCGTTCCGTAGTCTCTGCCTACCCCTCCGGGAAACAGGCGTGAGTCTATGTATGTATGTACTTTACAGGAGACGCGATCACGAAAGACTGAGATGGTATTTGTCCTTGTCTTGAAGGTACAAGTGATTACAAAGTAACCGAACATTTTCAACTCTGTTACTATCTACGCAGAATGAGTTCATAATGTCCTCATCTCTTCTGGTGTCTTTGCCATTCTTGGGTTTCATTAGACTGAAGACCTAATGTCAATAAAACTAATATATTGGGAAAGAAAATCTGAAAACCGTACTTTGATTTTAATGTGTAATTGAAGCTAAGAAAATACTATAAAACTGAGTTTTAAATGTCTAAATTTAAATTGTTACTATGAAAAAGTACTTCTGCGTCGTGTAATATCTTTCTTAAAGCGAGACTTGCCTTTTCAAAGACATTAAAATATTTAAATACTAATCTGTCTGACAGACGGTCTCACGCTCTGTTCTCTGGAGGCTCTAAGTTATGTACATTAAACTAATTAATGTAAACAAGTCTTGCCAAACTAATGCGTTGTGTAATATCAACATTTGTATTGAAGCACTTAGGAATATCAAACAATATTAATTCCCAGCTAAGGACATTCTAGACGCGTCTCTAGGTCTTTGTTTAGTGGGAGATGCCATCTTAAATGTATAACGAACTGAATCATCTTGTAAATTGTTAGGAGTTTGAATAAAAATTTGGCGAAATATCAAAAAGCCAAAAAAGTATTAAAGTAAGGATTATGGTGAACTGAGAATGTATTTTTATTATCTATTCCAAAATAATAACGGAATGGTAGCAAATTCATTGTCAAAAACCATGTCTCTTTTTGGGTCAAAGGAAAAACAGGGAAAGTGAGATGATGGAGGTTAATTTGTAAATTATAAATTGATAAAGATAATGTCAACCAGGTTGACGGAGGAGGTTGACTCAACCTCAGACTGACTTATCTGAGACTTATATGGTTAATACCACTCTCTAACAAAACACCAATGTACAAATGTAGTATTTATAAAGTTTCGATTCGTTCACTTGGTGAACGATTCGCACACCCAAGCTCCTCGTGGGCTTGTAAGCGGATGGGAGAAAATAAAAAAAGAAAAGGATTTAAGAAAAGAGGGCAAAGATAGTTTTATCTTCTCAGGATTTGAAAAGTCTTTGACATCTAAGGGCCTACGGACTACGGTTAGACACTTCTCATCAGGTAGGTCTAGCTCGTTTGCCGCCCTTGTATGTACCAACAAACTGCTGTGCAAAGAACATTTCGAAGTTATTATCGCTTGCCCCGCGCATTGTGTCGTTCTCTGGCAAATTTTATTCCGTCAAAATAGTTTGATTAGAAAATGACTTCGCGCTTCAAGGCAAGATCTATCTATGTGGATAGCCTTGGAAAAGGCCTATGCCCAATATTAGACTCCTATTCGGTTATATGATAATGAATGATGATGAGCCGAGTTAATGCTAGTGCGATGATTAAGCTATCCATGCCATATTGCCCATGGCAGAATCTCGAAGGAGATAGTGGGTGTATAATACACCGCTGCCTACCCCTTCGGGGATAAAAAGCGTGAAGTTATGTTATGTTAGCAGTATAAATCTGGATTTAAAATGTGCCTTGTTATTTGCGCTTTAGTTATAACATACCACGGTGAAATAAACTAAACGATACATATACAAATGAATCGTAGCAAATAGTAAGCAATGAAAATAAAGAATACTTGGTAGATGATTCCTTCAGCTATATATTTTACGTAACTATGCAGAGGCAGGTCGAAGTCCCGATTCATTATGACGATTATCTTTACCAAACAGGAAGTTTCGTTTAAATAGATAGTTGTTCAAATAAGAATTAGTCATTTAACTAATTGGATAATTAGTTAACATCGTAAACTAATTACCGTCCTAATTATACCTAATAATTATCACCTTGCATAGCTAATTATGTAACATTTTTATAAAACTAGGTTGTGCTTAGATACTAGTATGGCAAACAGTTATAACTCGTTCATTGCTAACCCTGTGAAAAGGAAGAAAAAGGCGAAGCGACTGCACTGTTCACATAAAGGCTCAACGTAGGCAATCAAAATAATACTTACTAGAGGATTCCTTCTATTTTTATAAATTGTACGTAAATGAAGACAAAGCACCTGTCTTTGTCTTCATTCACGTACAATTTGATGATCTTGATACATGATGAGACCCAAAATGTATCTGCCAATCAGGAATTTTCGTCAAAATAGTTGTTCAAATAATAATAAGTCAATTAGCTAATTGGATAATCTAATTATCGTGCTAATTATATCACCTATAGGTAATTACAGGACATTTTTATAAAACTAGGATGGCAAAGATTCTGATGCTAAGCGGTTACGTTGTGCTTAGACGATTGTGACGCTAGCCAGACATCACTTCTTCACCAAACAAAATACGACAGTACGCATCCTGCTTATCTACGTTAGCCAACGACTTGACGAATCGATTGACGGTCATCCTTTTTCACTTGCCAGGCCCACTGGCAACAAAAAACATATTCTTAATGTATAGCAATATATATTATAACCCATAGACAAATGATTGGTCTCGCTCTGTATAGCGTAGCGATACCAATCATTTGTCTAGGTTATAACTTAATATTTTTAGTTATATGGTCCGTGTAGTAACGACTAAAGACTACAAAATTTCACTTTCCCGTTTCATTTCGTGTGTGTCGTAAGATGCGATTAAGTTAAAAACACAAATCAAATAAACATCTATCTTTGAGAAAAGACGGCACTGAAATTCGACATCAAACCTTAAACCAACTCGACTGACCAGCGTAGAATAGCAGGCCAAATCCTCCTATCAGTCTACTGTGAAGCAAATTAGGAGATTTATAGTTGAGTGAGGCTCAGTCGTTGCCCATCGCTCCTGAGGATGCCTCGTGCAGAGGCGAAACACGTGTCGAAGAAAAGTCGGCGCATACAGCGGGATACTGCAAGTCAGGTATCTTCCTGGAACCCATACCATTCCTATATCCCTTATCCTTTTAGAGGAGTTCGGTATTGTCAACCTTTTTCTATTGCAATAGTTGGGGTGGTCAATTCGAGGGTGCGTGGTGGGTTCCTCTTTCCTTCCATTAGATAAATTAGGAGAGTGTTAAAGCCGCAATGGACTACCAAAGGTAGAGAGGTGTTTAGTTAGTGATGGCCGCTGACCATGGAGTCAGTAAATAATAGCATACCTTATACAGAGTGTAAGAAGACCCACAAACATTTTTTACTTCGGCACCATACCTGGGAAGTTGCGGTTCAGAGTTAGGATATTCAGCCTCTAAGACACCATGCAACTTTTCTAATTAGGTACAAAATCGATGTATTTACGCCACCAATTTGTTCTATAGATGTCCTTTGCACTCAAGGATTAGTAGGTATATCGAGCATTGCACGCTCGCAGTTTTGATTGCGGTTTAAAAACGGATCTACTTAAAAAATAAATCGTTTCCTATGTATTCTTTTTGCTTAGTATGACTTAGCATGATGTCAAAATCGAGTAGACTTTGGCTTGGTGACGGATCTTGTGACACCCTGTATTTATCTAACGATAATACCGAGCATTGCTATAGCCTCTACTACATCAAGTCTAAGCATTACAACAGCCAGCTAGCAACAGACGTCCTATTTCACATCGACGCGTCGCAGCTTAATAACGACAGAACATCTCACCAATCCAGTTGCGAACCAACTGATTGGAGCAATATTCGCCTCTGATTGTTTGCTTACAGCCAATAGGTTATAAAGGCCTTTGGCTATTAACTAAGATCATATCAAAGGAATGCCTTAGTACGACGTGATTGATGTATAATAATATACTTCTGAGAATTGGGTAGATACTGCTCGGTTCGCTTTTACGTGGACTGTTTCCGTGAAATACTGAAGCGTATTGAGTTTGGTTGGTAGTGTGATCGATATGAGGTTGTATAACACTTCAAATTATTACATCAGGCGTGTTCAGTAAATTATGGTGCCAAAGGATACATATAGACTCCCTAAGTATTCGAAACCCAGCATATATTTCTAAACAGTAGATCCAGCACATCCAGATTACAAAACAATACGTTCGATTCAAACCGGCTGTAGACTTAAATATTTAACGTTACACGTCATCCACTACTGCTCGTGTTCACTAAAAAGCTGTGACGGAATATGAAGAGCCGTCAATAAAACTCGTATACGTCGAAACGTCCGTTAACATGACAGATTCAGTACACAATTCCATCACGCCAGAAATGAATGCCAACGCCGTGGCTACCGGGACCCACTGTATGAATAAATGAGACGGCCAGTGATTGTCCCTGAATAATTCACAAGGGTATACTTTTTTCTGCTACAGGCGAAATACTCATTCGCTATTCAATATTGTAATCCTCCGCTGTTGAATTTAATATAAACTGTACCGCTTTTGATTTCGGACAGCTATGGAAAAATACGAGAATAGTATACCTGTTAATTTGGTGTTCGTGTCGTGTGCTGACTTTTAATGTGAATTAACTGCCACCAAAAATTAAAATCAGTAGATTCAGTATAAGATTAGGGGTCAATTTATTTCATTTTATCGGTTTCGGTAACGCCTCGTTTCTTTATTTCAAGTGTTTGCTTATACCTAAATATCTGCTACTAATTCTATGACATAGCTCTGAAACAAAGTTGTGTTCTATTTTCTACGGTAAGCAAGGTACATATTTCTTACAAAACATTAAGCTTACTACAAGAATGTTTTGTTACTTTATTTTCTGTGGTCTTTGCTGAATAGCAAAATTTCAAATATTCCTCAAAATAGATAACATACCTAGGCATGTTGCTAGCAATTCTTGCGTGTCATGGTATTACTAACATAAACGCTTAATTCAGTAGACTGGCTTAAACTAGGCTTTGTGAATTATATGACAAATGTAGCTGAATATTCAACACATCTGAGCATCCTAATATCAGGGGCATTAATAGTGATTATAACTTTGTAAACCACATAGTTTATCGAACTATTGGGATTAAAATATTTGTAATAACTTATCTGTACATATAAAATTCTTGCGTTACTGACAATCTGACAGACAAGCCACAGATAAAACTATTGGGCGCAAGAAGCTGATACTTGGCATGTATGTTCCTTGGGCATCGTAGGGATGTACTAAGAAGGGAATTCAATTGTTAATCTAAATTCCCATGGGATCGGGAAGAAACATAGCTGCGAGCATTCTTTATTATAATTTTTTTTGCTCTGGCAACTGTAACCGCCAGACGTCATTAATTTTAGCTCCGTAATTAAAAATTTTTAAAATTTTAATTGATTTTTATTTGTTATCATGGTATTGATTAAAATTGTGTTTGAAGTATAATAACTACACGCCCAAAGTTACGAGCTAACAGAACGGAGACTTGGTGTCAACGGACGGATTTGAATTTACATCTGCTACGACTTAAACCCGGGGAGTATAATACTTATTAAAACTTATCCAACACTCCACAACACCAAATTACTCGGCTCACCTCCGTGTGAGCTACGTCCAACACACATTTAGCTCAGTTCTGTCTCCTTTTGCTTGACTAAGTATATGTGGAAGCAAAATCGAGGACTAAACAACAGCCCCAGACAAACACAATCTACAGATACACTTCGCAATTACTACACTGTTTATTCTTGTCAGTACTTCATATATTTGTGTACTTTTCTGTATTAGCTATTATTGGTTTAAGCCTGTAATTTGTATACCTACTTACATTTTTATTAATAAGTTGATTAAGTTTGTCAGCTGAGATATTTCAATAGAAACCTTGTAAAAGTATTAGATAATTACTCTAAAGTATTCAAATTACCTAAATTGTTCTCAATTTCTTAGTTTCTACAATTAATTAATATAATGTGCCGTGTGGTTGAGTGCCGTGTGGTTGACGGCATAGAATACAAGTGTCACCACCCCTTATCTTCCCGTGGGTGTCGTAAGAGGCGACTAAAGGACAACACGATGCAAATACCATCTTTGCGTAGAGACGGAAAACTCGACATCAAACCCTATACGACTGCCTCGTTGGTCTCGCGGCATAAATGTGCGCGTGGGATCGGGAGGTCCCGGGTTCGATTCCTGGGTCGGGCAGTGTTATTGGGTTTTTCTGTCACGAAATTCTCAGTAGCAGCACGGAGTCTGGAAATGTGCCCGGTACGGCAATAGGCTCGCCCCCTATTACGTGGGACTAAAGTATATCTGGCGAAAAGTGGGTGTAGAAATACACCTCTGCCTACCCCTTCGGGGATGGAATGCGTGACGATATGTATGTATGTATGTATGTAATTAATTTAATATATTTTTTATTCATATACCCCCCTTTTCTTTTGTAACTTTTCTTATTTATTCTGTCTATACAGTAATACTCAAGCCCCATCACATCTCTTCTCTTCTTTGACTTTGCTCAGCTGTTTTCTTATTTTTTAGGTAATTTGTAATCCTTGGCAATGTCTACCCATATGATGACTCGGAAGGCAACGGCCAAGGAGACGTAAAATAAATTAAGAATAACTCTGCTCGAGTTAAAGAAGTACAAGGATGACAACAGTCAACTATTAAGGGAACGCGTTGACTGTGAAGAAGAAATTAAAATTGTTAATGACCGTATATCTGAGCTGAAGACACAACTCACGGAGCTGCATATAGAGCATATGGATGTCTTGGATCAACGGGACAGACTTCGAGAAGAAATTAGGTGTTTCAGCAGCCGCGACGAAATTTACTCTAGACTACTTAGCCGCAATGCGGAGTTAGAAGCAAGTCCCAATGAGGCTTATGGCAGAATTTCAACTCTAGAAGACACAATTGCGGCCTTTAACAGTACTGCTACTCACAACTTATTCTCTGAGCTCCTGGGTGACAAAATTAATGAGCTAAAAGCTCTTAAATGTAACTGTTTCAAAAAATGTCTTAGTAAGAATAAATTTAGAAAATTGTTTAAATTAAATAAATTAAATAAGAAACTTAGATCTGGTCCTAAGTGGTCTACCAAGTTGAATCAGTATGCACAAGATAACTGTAAATTAAATTAAGAGTGTGAGTCTCTTTTATTAAAGCTTGAGGAAACAAATGAAGAATTAGTTTTTGGTAGGTTGTTATATGAACAACACACAAGTGAGTTGCAAGCACCAATATCAAATCTACAAGCTCAACTCACTAGAACTATAATGGAACACCAGAATGAGACTCATGAATACATCTTAAAATATGAAGAAATTTCAAGAGTTGGTCGAGAAAATTTAAAACAACTTATCTCATTATCCAACTCTAATAATACTGTTCCAGTTGTACAACTAAGCGTGTGACTACACCTGCTGAATCAATAGAATTGAATGCACATGGATGTCAGTATAATACACAAAACAAACTGCATCCAGTAAAGACTGACAGTAAGAATGTTATAATTTTTTCAGACCAACTGGGAGTGGGTGTAGAAAGCTTAATTGATCATTACACTGAGTGACCAGTACATAACTTTTGTTCACCTGGAGCTCTGTCTTGTGCCCTAGTTGATAAGATTAAGAATGCCGACTTGAATGCACAAACTACTGTCATTATATTGTATGGTGACAGCTCATTAGTCTCCAAAAACAGTCTCATAGAAGTAACAGACTTAATGATAGATGTTAGCACAAAAATAGGATGTAGCTTTATTATTTGTGCATTGCCTTATTCATATGCTCTCACAGATGACCAAAACAGGCAGATAGGCAAATTAAATTAATTATTGTACAATAGGACATGTCATAATGACAGTATTTTATTTTTTGACACTAATATTTTTATTAGTAATTTCTTTTTAACAAAAGATACTATGTATCTTTCTAATATACATAGGCGACAACTTGCTAAATTATTAGCATTTAATTTATATACTGACTGGAGTACTACTAGAGTACTTAGGAATTTGGTAGATAATAGTTATACCAATAGTAGTATTGACACATCTATTAGTTTAAACTATTAGATGAGACAACAGATAGGCATTCATGTGTTTTAAACTTAGTTCATCAAAACATACAAGGCCTATCTGGCAAAGAATTAGAAATAGATTTATTTTTAAATAAACTTAAGATTGATATCTTATGTATTACGGAACATTGGTTGCGAGGTGACCAATTAATATTTAACAATCAACATTACTCAGTTATAAGTGCATTCGTAAGAAAGAAGGCTATTCGTGGTGGCTCTCTAATATGTATATGTAATAGTTTGAAATGTAAAGAACGTAAGGATATAGCTAAACTTTCTATCGAGCGCACTGCTGAGATTTCTTGTGTTGAGCTTGAACAACATATTATAGTGTGTGTGTATCGACCACCACAAAGCGACTTAACTCTGTTTGGATGCATTATAGAGGATGTCTTAAAACACATAATTTCTTGTAGGAAGTCTATAATCGTATGTGGCGATTTTAATGTCAATTTGTTAGAAAAATCACCAATTTGTACTAGGTTAGTTAGCTTATTTAGGTCATTTAATTTAAATGTTTTGTTCTCTGAACCAACCAGAATAACCTCACATTCGTCTACATGCTTAGATAATGCAATTTTTTGCAATTGTCTTTATTTAAGTAAGGCTGTTTTAACTGACTCGACATCGGATCACTGCGGGCAAAAGGTTGTAATTCCAACTAATGCAACCCCTAAAGTACAAGAAATTACATGTAGGCCAATGACCTCTGCTCGCCTCAAACTCTTTAGTAATGATGTTGCTGCCAAGATCGCCAGTATTGACTTAACCGTTGATGATCCTGATGAATTATATAAATGCTTATTTAAAATTGTTAATGATGAATACAATAAAAATTTTAAACTGAAGACGTTTGCAAGGAGCATTAAAGTATTTTTTTGTGATTGGGCAACAGTAGGTATGTACAAAAGTAGAGCTAGGTTGTTTGATTTATATGGTATGAAAAAATACAATTTTAATCCTGAATTTATTCAATATGTTAGAAATTATTCAAAGGTTTTTAAGAGGACATGTGCTTTAGCCAAATCCTTATATTTAAGCAATAAAATCAAAGAATCCAAGATCCAAGAACAAAATTAAAACTACTTGGAGCATTATTAACAATGAGACTGGTCGAGCTAAATTGGTAGATAACAATTATGAATTAAAATTTAATGGTGAAATTATTACTAGGAAAACTGATGTTGCTCAGACATTTAACAATTTCTTCATAAACATACCAGTGAACACAACAAGCTGTCTAGATTCATGTCCAAGCAAAGCAGAAATGTTGGTTAGGGGCAATGTGAATGAGTATGATGTGCTTTTTAATTTTAAATTTATTGACACCAATGACATACTGAAGGTATTCAAGACGCTCAATAATAAAAAATCTGTTGACTTATGGGGCACTTCTGTTAAACTTGTGCGACAAATTATTTCTAGCTTAGCTCCATATTTAGCTGCAATATTCAACAGATGCGTAGATACAGGAGTATTTCCTGATCTAATGAAACACAGTGAAGTAATACCATTATTCAAAAAGGGATCAAAGAGCGACCCTAGTAATTTTCGGCCGATTTCTATCTTGCCTGCTATTAGTAAAATTTTTGAAAAGATTATTTTGCATCAACTAGAGAGCCACTTTCACACAAATAATTTATTTCACAGTGAACAGTATGGCTTTACTAAGGGTCGCTCCACCGTTGATGCCGGTGTAACTTTGTTAAAGCATATTTTTAATGCTTGGGAAAACTCGAAGGATGCCATTGGTGTTTTTTGTGACCTATCAAAGTCCTTTGACTGTGTGGAACATAATACACTTTTACTTAAATTGAAACTTTATGGTATTAGAGATACCGCACTCAATCTTGTTGCCAGCTACCTTAGTGATAGAATTCAGTATGTAGATGTTAAAGGGAGTAGATCTCTAGGTTTGCGAGTAGGAATGGGCGTTCCACAGGGCTCTATTCTTGGTCCATTTCTTTTTTTAATATATATTAATGATTTGCCGTTCTTTGTACAAAATTTATGATATTGTTTTGTTTGCCGACGATACGTCACTAATTTTTAAAGTTGATCGTAATTTAAGTAACTTTGATACCGTCAATGACACTCTTGCACAAGTATTAGATTGGTTTTCGACAAATAATTTGGTACTCAACTCAAGCAAAACCAAATGTGTTAAATTCTCTTTGCCTAATGTCAAAACTGTTCCTACTAATACAATTTTAAATAAGTAAACAATTCAACTAGTCGAATCAACCGTATTCTTAGGTGTAACTTTAGATTGTAAGCTTCAGTGGGGCGCCCAAATATCCTGACTCGCAGTAAAACTTAGTTTTGCAGCGTTTGCCGTTAGAAAAGTTAGGGAATTCACAGATATAGATACTGCTAGACTAGTTTACTTTAGTTATTTTCACAGCGTAATGTCTGACGGAATAATGTTATGGGGTACAGCTGCTGTTATACAGACTATTTTTGTAATTCAAAAGAGAGCCAAACGTGCAATTTATAAGTTAGGTGCTAAAGATTCTTTACGTGATAAATTTAAAGAAGTAGATATATTGACAGTTGCATCTCAATACATATATATATATATATATATATATATATACATATATATAAAATATATATATATATTAGGTATATATAGGTATAGAATTAAGTTTTTCATATATATATATATATATATATATATATATGTGTATTGAGATGCAACTGTCAATATATCTACTTCTTTAAATTTATCACGTAAAGAATCTCTAGCACCTAACTTATAAATTGCACGTATGGCTCTCTTTTGAATTACAAAAATATTCTGTGTAACAGCAGCTGTACCCCATAACATTATTCCGTAAGACATTACGCTGTGAAAATAACTAAAGTAAATATATATATATATATATAAGAAAAACTTAATTCTATACCGCAAAAATAGTGATTTGTACAAAGTGAACACAAGGAATAAGCATAAACTGGTGGGAACTAACTACCGTCTACATAAAGTTCAGAACTCATTTGCGGGGATTGGTATACGATTTTTCAACAAATTGCCTCTTGAAATAATGAATTTACCCATGCACAAATACAAACGGACAATTAGGAACTTTCTTTTACAAAAGGGTTATTACACTATTAAGGAATTTTTAAATGATAAGACACCTTTGTGATATGCTTAGGCTTGTTTAACTCAAGATTATGTTATTTACATGTTAAGTGGAGGTGCCTCGTGAACACATGATTTTTGCAGGATTTGGATATTTTTATGATTTGTTGAATGTAATTTAACGTTATTTATCCTTGATCATATCATTGTTCACTTGTCACCTTCACAAAATTCTTTCTACATTTGCATTCCTTCACGCGTTCCACTAACTTATTTTAATAATAACGATCTGGAAAACGGAGGTAGTATACCAATAGATTGTTTCTTACTGCTGTTTCGTATACCGTTGTCGTCATGCTCACTAAAATGTCATTTCTTGTGGTGGCGTCGTGTGTCGGGTCATCCCTGTCCCTCTAATATGGCGAGAGGGATGATGGCTGGCACATGCGTCATACTCGTGAACGGGTGCTACTTGCGATGACTGGTCGATGACGGTCTTGCGGGCTGGTATTAGATTTTAATATTTAACTGCATCATTTCCATCATGGTTCTGATCACTTTCGCGGATTGCCTGCATTATTAGGTATATATAATGTAAGTGGATGCTCCTGTTTCACCATGTCTATTCTGAGGAGGCTAACCAAATGAACATCAAAAGTATTATGCTTGAGTATTATTATGTACAGTAAATATATCCAAGTGATATAGAAGGTGTTACAGTTGCAGCACCTTACAAAATGTAAATTATGTGTATTATGCCAAACCTGGCGATGAAAAAGAGTGACCGTGAGTTTTATTGCCCGTTCTTTCTCATGGTTCTACCTATTGCTTTGCGAACGTGGCAGTAAATGTAAATGTAGAGTCTATAAGTAATTATTTTATAAATGTATTATTTTGACGTTCATAAGCGTCACATTGTGACCCAAATGAATAAAGGATTTTGAATTTGAATTTAATTATAACTAGCGGTCGCTCACGGCTTCACTCGCGTGGATGTCGGTTTTCGCGACAAAAAGTAGCCTATGTGTTATTTTGGTTTATATGACCTATAGCGGACCTCCGCGGCTCCGCCTGTGTGGATGTCGATTACCGCTACTGTAACGTATGTCCGGTACCTACCGAGTGTGCGTCATAATACCGTCCATACGCTCGGCCAATCAGAGAAGGCCATCGTCCGCCTTCGTGGAGTTTTACCATAAATGGTAATGCACCGACACCAACTCTGATGGAGAGCTCTGGTATATAAAGGGGCCGACAGAGAGGCCGGCACCACTACTCTATCGTACGCTCCTACTACCTACTTACGATTTATGTAATACGCCTACGTCGTACGTGTATCCTGGTCCCAGCTGTGGGTAAGTTACTAAATTTACTGCGTTAGCGTACTGCCCATCTCTCTACCTGCTAGCTGAGGCTGGTTTGCGCCGCCTGCCTGACTCTATTGCTTGTGGCTCTCCTTATGCTGCTTTCCTTCAGGTTCCAGGTCCACCTTGAAGTTCCGGGCTACGCTACTCTATTCTTCACTACACTTCCCTGCATCGTCTTCGACGACACTTCTGCCGACGAGTCTGGCCCTGCCCTGCTCATCGCACACACACTGCCGGCGCCTGCTAGCTAAAGCCAACAGTCTGTGAGGATCTGCTCCGCTACGCGCAGCCCTTCGAGCAGCCTGCCCTGCACACTACCGGAGGGAACAGCGTGGAAAGACTGCAGCCCTTAGTGTTCAGGCCAGTGTCGTGTTGTTGGTCGGTCATACTCGAGCATAGGAAGTGAGACAATACTCGGCAAATAAACTTATAGAACCTCTTCTGCGTAAAATTCTAGAACCCGTTACACTACAAAAAGCCTAAGTGTGATCCCAAGTGTTCAACTACCCAAAAATAAATTCAGCATTTTACCCGACAAACAGGCAGATAAACAGACTTTCGCATTTATTTTATTAGCAGGATAAGATAACTTCCCCCCCGTGGGATCTCCACCTTGTCGTGGTGGGGGGGGCTCAGTAACCGTGGATTGGTCACCCGCGGTAAAGCTATGAAGGATCCAGGAGGGGACGCTCCGCGTGGGCTTAGAGGGGCCTGCGCAGGATGCGTCCAACGGTGTGGGTGCGGGGGACAGTTTTGTCTGTCCCTCGCAGTCGGGTGCGGTCGCGGGAGGAGAGGCGTGTCGGTGTTGCGTTGCCGCGCGCTCTATCTCCCGTGACCAAATGGGGGCGCACCATTCGATGCGTCGCGGCGGGGCCGCAGAGGAAGAGGAGATGCAGTGTTGCGTTGCCGTCCTCCCTATCCTCTGCGGCCGCTGGGTGTTTTGGCGGCGCAGCCCAACACCTTAATCCGCCGCCAAGGGGGTTTTGTTCGGGGCCCGCTTAACCATCTGGCGGGCCAATGCCCGTTGGAGGGTGGCGACGAATGCTTCGGCGATGCCCTACCCTCCGACACAGGGGTACATGAGAAAGTCGAGATGGTTTTTAGTGGAAACACCACATACTCCTGCTCTCATTTCCCCCAAAAGTCGGAGATCCGAAGGGATTTTCCACCTCGTAAAACAAAAAAAAAAAAGGATAAGATAACATAATGTGTTAAATATTGTTTAAAGGATAAAATTTTTGTAAAAAAAGTTACCGAATTAGAGCTTCCCTATAAACAACATTTGATGTACTTTTATCTTGTGGCAACAAAATGTATTGATGTCCGGGAGATTCAACTCGTAATAGGCCAACGTACAGTTGGCTATGGGTAAAGCATTCCTTTCGTAGATCAATCCCTTCTAAATTGAAAGTTTGGCCCTCGGACTTGTTAACTGTTAATGCAAAAGCAAAATAAGTTTTTACTGGAAATTGAAGTCGTTTAAATGGAATTGGTAAATCGGTGGGAATCATCGGTATCCGAGGAATGTGAGCTAATTCACCAGCAGCTTTAAGGTAGTAGAGCCTTGCTGATTTCAGCATGAATGGGCTGGCTCGACCGGGGAAGTACTACCCTCTCACAGAAAATCGACGTAAAGTAACAAAACCTAAACTGTTGCGTTTCGTTCGGTGAGTGAGAGTACCGGAGGCCCTATCCCTTATTCCTTCTACCTCATCCCACTCCTCATCCTATCCCTTTTCCCAACCCCAAGGGGTGGCAACGCACTTGTAACTCCTGTGGTGTTGCTTGTGTCCCTGGGCGGCGGTAATTGCTTACCATCAGGCGATCCGTCTGCTCGTTTGCAGCCTATTACCATAAAAAAAAGCAGCAGGGCCGGTGATAATGGTCGCTACAGTTAAATTGTCTTTTAATTCCTTTATAAGTAGCCTCGTTCCATTGCACATATCGGGAGGGCTCAAATTTCTGAGAAGCATTATTGGCGTTCCGACTTTTAACGACAGTTGGTGAGGTGGCAGTGTAGGTGGGTTGAGAGAATAAAAAAAAATCCTATGGGTAATGTACTGCGTCTTCGATACTAGTGACAGTGTCTATGGATTTATAATGCTTAACTTGACCCGGGACTCTTTGCATAATTAAATTGTTTATTTCATTGACCGTGTCATTCCCAGGTGTCACTATTGCTCTAGAACACAGCCAACGAAAGTCATTTCCATGTAAACTATCTATACCAGGGTATACTGCATCTATCAAGCTTTCTAAAGAATGGACTATTTGACCCACAGACTCATCCAAAATAACGGTATAACTTATGCTTAAATATGGAGACGGAAAAATCCTTCTCCAAGTTTAAGCAGTTGTTGTGGGAAATTGCTTTGCGTATTTCCATGAAGATTGGATTGACGTATTGGTCCGTAAATTCCAATGTTGAACTGATGTCCAAAGGCGAGACGATTTCAAGCACGGCTTCATAATATCTGCTCGCGTACCTCTGTTAACAACTGGAAGTGTCTGTCGAAAGTCTCCAGCAAATACGAAAGTTATGCCGCCCATGATAGCAGCAGAGTTTCTGAGGTAAAATTCTGCCCACAGCCTCCACATGAGCTCTATGACTCATCGTGCATTCATCCCATATTACCAACGATGCGTCTTGTAGCAATTTACCAAGAGGCTCATTTTGGCGAATAGAACACGTTGAGCGTTGGTCTAAAGATACAGATAGAGGTTGTTTGAAAGTAGAGTGTTCACTCTACTTTCAAACAACCTCTATCTGGTTATCATATAAAATAAGGTAGGTAATAGTATACCTAATACTAGAACTAGCAGGAACCCGTAACCTTCGTAATTTATAACAAAAAACATTGTATAAATAATCTTACCTTACGGAGTTTACAGGTAATGTAAAAAAAAAGTATTTGGGTGAGTTATCGAAGAATTTAAACAACCAAAAACTGCATAATATACTGCCGTCATAAGGAAAAAAGGCACAACAATTTTTTTTTTCGAAATTGAGTTATATACATATTTGGAATCAAGAGAAAAAGGCCTATCTGCTCATATTTTCTGTATAACTTTATAACCACAATTTAAACAAAAGTACCATAACCTGACAGGGCACAACTGAGCAATTATTTTTGTGATAGCACTAGAAAAGGGCATATCTAGTTTAGATTACATGAAGAAGTCACAAGTGGTTAGATGTGTTTTAATTAATATGGCTTTTCATTTTATTATTTAACCTTTTTTCCCAAAATATTACAATGGAAAGTCACATTTGGTTAATTATGCCTTTTATACGTAATATTAATGATTTTACAAATGAAAAATGTTGATTATTGAATAAATACAGTAAAAATTTAAAAAAGAATTGTAAATCATCTTATAGAATTCATGTAGACGCTACTATAACTACAATACCGTAATTTATTTTTTACAAAAACTAAGAAAAAGTTTAAACTCGAGTTTCTCCTGATTTACAAAATGTTAGTTGTGCCCTTTTACGTTATTACGGCAGAGTAATATTTAACTTTTTCCCCAAAATGTTAGAATCGAAAGTCACATTTGGTTAATTATGCCTTTTATACGAAATATTAATGATTTTACAATATTTTTAAGTAAAGTTTAAAATGTAGATTTTTGAATAAATACAGTGAAAATAAAATAAAATACGTAAATCATCTTATATTATTTTTTCTTTACTGTGAAAATTATGAACTTCTAATTGTAAGTAAGTATTGTGTGTTCAAAATAAAGAAGATATTATTATTTATTTATTATTATTATTATTATCTTATAGAATTCATACAGACGCTACTATTTCCATTCATACATTTTCTATAACTACGATACCGTAATTTATTTTTTACAAGAGCTAAGAAATATTTTAAACTCGATCACAGAATAATTAATAGTACTAACGTACAGAAGCTTCACTTTTCAAACCAATTTATTGAAATTACGACTCTTGGTACTAAGCAATAAAGTTCAATTCAGCTCGCATAAGCACTCAGTGCCTAATGCGATATTAACCTAACAGTTCCCGTTCTTTTCTAACACATAACGCTGTCGCTGTCTGGCGCGGAGTGGCGCGCTAGGGTGGTCGACTTGGCGCTGCTACTATATTTATTCATCGTCTATCTACCTACTTGACCACGTAGCTAATAATAAATAATTATCCTATAAGTATCCTATCCCACTATTGGAGCTAGTAGAACAAAAGCGCAAAAATTCTGGTCGTTTGCATTTTTACTATACAATTTTTTTGTTATTTCCTAAACGCGTGGACCGATTTACATGATTCAAACAGATAAAATGGTTTTTTAACTAAATCTTTAATATGACACCATAATCGTTGAGATATCTCAACAAACAAAGAATCAAATTTTCAAGTTGCTCTCGTAATATAAATAAAATCAAATTTTCAAGTCGCTTTCGACACACAGTTAATTAAGCAATACTTTGCATTAGACTTGTGATGATACATTTTTGTTCTTAAAGGCGTTTAAGTTTATAATTTGAACAGTGTATGAACACGGCGCGTGAGAATACGGAGCGGTCGCACTCGTTGCGTGACGTCTAATGTGAGCAGCGCGCGGCAACCTACTAAATCCAACCACGTCGACGCGGTCGGCCGAGGTATTTGTAAGTTTGTACCTAAAATGCGAAGTGCGCCCGGCCTGACTCGATTGTCTCCTGATTTACAAAATGTTAGTTGTGCCCTTTTACGTTATGACGGCAGTATAATCTATACATCTTCGCCATAATAACTATTTGATTAACAAAAAACTGGTACAAAATCGTCACCCTGTTCGTCACTGCGAGCTGCGGCACGATCGCGGCTGGTTACTTTAGGCACAGTCTAATGGGTACTTTGCTCTCGGTATAACTCGAGTTTCGTGCGTTTGTATGGAGTTACAATATTGTTAGATATTATTACCGTGGCGGTAGTGTAAGCTACTGCCACGCCGAAGGTCGCGAGTTTGATTCCCGCTCACGTCAAACATTGGTGTGCGTGAAGATGGATGTTTGTCTTGGTCTGGGTGTTTCTATGTATAATATGTATGTATTTACAAAACAAGGTATAAATGTATGTTTATCCATTGTCATCCACCCATAGTACAAGCTCTGCTTAGTTTGGGACTAGATGATGTCGTGTGAATGTGGTAGAATATTATTTTATTATTCCGTTTATTTCTTTTCTTTCACATACATCGAATTTTATTATTATTATAATAATTGTTTTACTATATATATGGTTAAAACGTTTCTTTAATTATCATAAAATAGATTTAGATTCAATATATCATTATATTATCAGCCATTTCGGTTACAATTTCTACGGCAACTTGGTAGTTGCAATATCAATAAGAACGTTATTAATTATATTCGTGGTAAGGGTAGTTACGAATGGTTGATTGGCAAGTTAAACATGGAATACAACTCAAAGGTTGTTAGTGTAAATGTGTAGTTGGTTTTACCTTCATAACCATTATGTCGATGGTCATTAAAACATTATAATATGTAATTGTAACAATAAACTGATCAATTTTCTATCAGTTAGACAGCCTAATTTGGAAAGTCTGCGTCCTATTCTTTATATAATTCATCCATCGAAGAATTTCCAATTTACGTTCTTTCTATTTTAAAATCACTAGAACATTTACTGATATCTTCAGAGCCAATTGGGCTAGGATCGTTACAGACAAGATTAAAGTTTTCTTATGAATAGTCTAACCCTCTCTAAGGAAGCGGCCCAGAAATGGTTTTGAAACATTGCCAAATTCTAAAACGAGGTTCTCTTGAGATGATATCAAAATTTATCTCTCTCTCGCCCTTCACGTGGCTTCACCGTGGCATTACAGTTCGTTAGATCGTATCATATCTATATCACTGTTACCTACACGTTAGGCGTATTCGATCTGACAGTTGACTGTTGTTTGTGCGCTCACAAAGGGAACCAAACTAGCAAACTACACACGAAAAACAATCTTGACGAATATGAAACAAGGTTGAAAATGAAATAATTGTTTTGGGACAACTTTTCAATAACGTGTGAAAAAATCTGCAGAAATTATAGCCGTGAATATTTCTCTATGAAATGAGACGGGGGACGCAGTAATATATAGATTTCCAGAAAAAATTATGGCAGTTCTCAAAGGTGGATCGTTGGCCCAGATTTTTTTGTATTTAATTTTTTATTGTAAGGTACCTTTTGTGCTCGTGTAACACGTTTCTTTGGTAGAATATATTTGATGGCTGAGAAAATGTGTGATCTCAAAGCATTTGGGTGTCGTTCCGGTCTTGGTTATAGAATTAGAACTTCATATCACGTTGTTTTCATAAAACACGCGTACGAGTGTAATGCTGTATATGTGATAAAGGGTTTAATACTTTGTGGGCTTGTTACTTATATGCTACCGTATAAAAGTACTCGGTTACCCGGTTTAATACAGTTTTTACTCTTAGCTCAGAAACTGAACAGTAAAGTAACAAAAATGAAAGCTAAGGACGAGATCGAACGGAATTTGGTAATGTTCCATAGCTCATTCACTATCATATTATTACATTTATTTTAAGAGTCACCGTCACAGATAGTGCTAAACATATTAGATGAGATGGAATTTTCCATATGGAGGTTGAAATATAGATCCCTATAGAACCACCATGTGTAAGATACCACAAGTCACGTTGATTCTATTCATACAATTCCACATAATGAATGAAAATACATATTCAGTAGTTATAAAGTTGGAAAAAAGAAATACAAAATAAAGGCCTTTGAAGGGATTAGACTCGAGATCAAACTGTATTTGCCAAAATCATAACATAGTTTCTGATTACCAAAGTAAGAAGTACGATTGATGCAAATAAGAAAGCTGAGATGTGAAACAATTAAGGAACAATGGCAGAATTTGGTCTGGGTTTGTTGTGGGGACCTTAAACTTCATATGAACAAAACAAATTCTATTTGTTTCTACGATTTTTAATTTTTTCACTTTGTCTCGTTAAAGCCGGAGTATTCTATGATGATAAAAAGCATTGCAATTGATTACGAACTAGGTACCTACTTCATTATTAGATTGTTGCCATAGACAATGGCGTAACAGGAATAGACGTGCATTCTATTAAGCTGTATCGATTATTAAATAAGTAAGCGATACGATCGACCTTTATAGGGTTGGTTTGGTTTAAAACATAATTATTAAAATGCAGTTATTTTATATTTAATCAACATTTTATCAATAAGCTGATATTTTTGAAGCAAAACAACTTTTAAATCAAATAAAAATGGAACTAAACGTCACAGCATCGGTTTAATGTTGTATGGATTTCACATAAAATCGATTTAAAATGTTTAACTCTGCATTTGTCTTTGGCTGTGACACTTAGATGCTACAAAAATGTCCTTCAGTTTCTGTTTTATGTCAATCTGACATATGTCATTTGATACTTCAAACATACATTGTTTATCCTTAACTAAAAATTAAAACACCGATATCTTCTTTTTCCGGCTTTTCTCGAGTGAAAATAGAATCATTTGTAGACTCTGTTACTTGCGCCGAATTTTTTTATATATATTTTATTACTGTACGCTTCAATTTCATATCAGACAATTTGATGTATGGAGATCTGCCATTGTCCTTTATACACTACTTGTAGTTTAAGCATTATCGACATTTAACTTGGCAATAAAATATTGTCGATTAAATTAAACTACAGTTTACGGATTTTATCACGATATATTGGTTTCACTAAGTTATTACATTTAAACCGAATGATCTAGAAACTACATTTTTAATTTATTACTAGCCGACGTTTCGAATTCATTACAGGATTCATGGTCACGGCAGACTGAGGTGATATTTGTCTTTTTCTTGAATGTATAAGTTATCTCAAAGTACCCGAACATTTTTTAACTAATGGTTTTACTAATTACGCAGAATGAACTCACAGTGTCCTTATGTCTTCTGGTGACTTTGTCCTTTTTGTGTTTCATTAGCCTTATGACAGGGCCCCAAGCTGGAGGAGCATTCCAACCGTCTTCCCTATTGAAATTAGGGTATTTTTTAATTTCAATAGCTTCACGTATCATCCTTGGAAGAAAACGGTGTTCTTTTGCGAGTATCTGTGGTTCATCAAATCGCAGGTAGTGGTTGGTTCCTTGTTCTACATGTTCACACACAGCGGACTTCGTCGAGCGTTTGTGTTTGATATCAGCTATATGTTCTTTATGTCGAACACCTACGCTTCTCTTGGCTTGTCCAATGTATGAGAGCCCACATTCACAGTCTATTTTGTAGACACCGGCCTCTTGCAAGGGTAACTGACACTTGTCTCTTGGTAATAATTTATTTATCTTCGTTGGCGGCTTGTAGAAAGTTTTGATTGAAGCTCGCTTCAAGATGTAAACCATTTCGTCGGTCACGCCCTTGATGTATGGGAGGACAGCAGGAACCTATAAATAAACAGCAGGCAAGGAACTCAGTCTGCCGTGACCATGACTCCTGTAAAGAGTTCGAAACGACGGGTAGTAATAAATAAGAAATGTAGTTTCTAGATCATTCAGTTTAAATGTAATAACTTAGTGAAACCAATATATTGCGATAAAATCCGTAAACTGAAGTTTAATTTCAAAGTGTAACATTCGCGTAAACCCAAGAAGAATTGTTGACCTTCTGTTTGCAATAAATATATTTTATGTGTTTGATAAAAATATAATGTTCCTTTTTAGAGGGCTTGAAGTAAAAGAAACAAAAGAGATTTCGTCATATGCGGCCTTTGGTCAAAGAATATTTTGAAAGCATTTGTAAATTAAGTATTATTCTAAAAGTCGAGCTTTTAAGTAGGGCACAAAAGCACGCATCACGAAAAGAGGCTTTTCGCTATATTTTACTCATTTCACGTATGACGCGATGACATCAAATGCTACAGACAATGTTGCCAATACATTCAAAGTTCGTTTTAAACCTTCTAACTCCCAAGGGTCAGACAGATAAAAAAGGCAATAAAGTGGCAAGAGCAAAGTTGCCAGATCACAGAGATTTTCTCAAAATCAGGGGACTTTTGATTCGTAACGGGATTTCAGTGCCCACAGATTTGTGAAAAATTAGGATGCGTATGATTTGGTTGATTCGATTTTTCCGTTTTTATTATATATGGCGCGGGTGAAATGACGACTTATTCAAGCGTGAAGATTCAGTCAGGTTAGGGATAGTTGTGGCACTGACAAAGATACTGTGTCTGATAATTTATTTATATAAATTGGACAGTACACTATCCAGAAACAATTTCAATATAACGGTTTTATATTGTTTGTTTTGTCTCGGATTTAGCTATAAGGAGTGTCCTATTGTTTAAGAAATTTTCCAGAGTTTTTTCAAGACTTGTAAAATGAAAATAAAGTATTCTTTGAGTACCTCGACTCTTAACAATCAACACATATCATTACCCATTACTCGTTTCCTTTAAAGGTAGTTCTCTCAAACTACCAAAAATACAGCACTAACTAGAGACAGAAATGATAAATAAAAGATTTAAATACAAAAATAATGTTTCTCCCCGTTGAGCGGCTGCTCTCGATGGATGACGAAATAAACTGCGTTTCGAAAATAACTATTATCTGAGCCATGTAAAGGATTTTGTATTCGACCTGGTATATGCATTATAATGACCAGTAAGAGAATTTACCGGACCAAAACTGTTAAGCCTTATTACGAAAACATTTTTACAAAATGTGGAAACTCCATTTCATAATCGTTTGAAATTAAAATGCTCCGTATTTTCTGCAAAACTGCAGCTATAATGTGTTTATTCATACTTTGCCGGTTAAACCTCACAGCCTTCAGTTGGATATGGAGAAAAGTTCTCTTGATTAAATTTGCATATTTTTCTTGTTTTTTGGTAAGAGCAAACTCATTATAATATAATTAATTTTTCGCTTAGAACAAACTTCAAAGCGATGTTTCCCAGAAAAGTCGACTGAGTATCTAAAGACTCGATTTTTTTTTTTAATTATTACTGCATGTTTAGGTACATAGACTGCTGAATGCTTATACAAACTTTATCATCGATGTTTTAGTTGCTGTTTTGTTTTAGTTGCTGGAGTCGCGACGCAACGTCAACTTCAAGGCGTTTGTGGTGCGGATCCCGATGTGCTCTCTGCCTGTAGTTATGAAGGAGGACTTTTGGCCGAAAGGTGTGGTGTTCCTTCGCTTCCACGGACAAGTGCCACCAGAACGCACAACATTATCGAGGCCGCAAGTGAAGCAATTTTAACATAGTATATAAGTATATTTCTTTTATTTACTAACAAAAATTGTATATTGTATGTATGTTAGTATGTAACGTATGTATCTAAATAAAATAAAAATGTATATCAAACCATTGTCTAGTACCCATAGCAAAAGCTCTGCTTAGTTTGGGACTAGATGGTGATGCATGTGTAATATATGTATTGTTTATTTACTTATTTAAATAAATTGATTTGATTTGATTGCTAAGTAATAAAAAAACTAGGCTTTTGCTTTCCAGCACTTATTTTTCAGTTTTTATTACACCACGTGATAATTACATTGTTTATATTCTTTAAAACAACGAACAACACTTCTGAAGATTAAACTAAAGCTTCGTGCATAAATTAAATTAAAATGTGATAACAATATTGACCATTTGATTGCAATGCACTGAATTTTGAGAGGTGTCCATGCCATAGTCAAGTCTATGCACCTGACAAAATACAAGGCAAATATTGGAGTTTGTGAATCTTAACTGGCAACCCAATGAACATACAATAGGCAGGCTGTACCGTCACGTATCGTACGACTAGATGATGTCGTGTGAATGTGGTAGAATATTATTTTATTATTCCGTTTATTTCTTTTCTTTCACATACATCGAATTTTATTATTATTATAATAATTGTTTTACTATATATATGGTTAAAACGTTTCTTTAATTATCATAAAATAGATTTAGATTCAATATATCATTATATTATCAGCCATTTCGGTTACAATTTCTACGGCAACTTGGTAGTTGCAATATCAATAAGAACGTTATTAATTATATTCGTGGTAAGGGTAGTTACGAATGGTTGATTGGCAAGTTAAACATGGAATACAACTCAAAGGTTGTTAGTGTAAATGTGTAGTTGGTTTTACCTTCATAACCATTATGTCGATGGTCATTAAAACATTATAATATGTAATTGTAACAATAAACTGATCAATTTTCTATCAGTTAGACAGCCTAATTTGGAAAGTCTGCGTCCTATTCTTTATATAATTCATCCATCGAAGAATTTCCAATTTACGTTCTTTCTATTTTAAAATCACTAGAACATTTACTGATATCTTCAGAGCCAATTGGGCTAGGATCGTTACAGACAAGATTAAAGTTTTCTTATGAATAGTCTAACCCTCTCTAAGGAAGCGGCCCAGAAATGGTTTTGAAACATTGCCAAATTCTAAAACGAGGTTCTCTTGAGATGATATCAAAATTTATCTCTCTCTCGCCCTTCACGTGGCTCCACCGTGGCATTACAGTTCGTTAGATCGTATCATATCTATATCACTGTTACCTACACGTTAGGCGTATTCGATCTGACAGTTGACTGTTGTTTGTGCGCTCACAAAGGGAACCAAACTAGCAAACTACACACGAAAAACAATCTTGACGAATATGAAACAAGGTTGAAAATGAAATAATTGTTTTGGGACAACTTTTCAATAACGTGTGAAAAAATCTGCAGAAGTTATAGCCGTGAATATTTCTCTATGAAATGAGACGGGGGACGCAGTAATATATAGATTTCCAGAAAAAATTATGGCAGTTCTCAAAGGTGGATCGTTGGCCCAAATTTTTTTGTATTTAATTTTTTATTGTAAGGTACCTTTTGTGCTCGTGTAACACGTTTCTTTGGTAGAATATATTTGATGGCTGAGAAAATGTGTGATCTCAAAGCATTTGGGTGTCGTTCCGGTCTTGGTTATAGAATTAGAACTTCATATCACGTTGTTTTCATAAAACACGCGTACGAGTGTAATGCTGTATATGTGATAAAGGGTTTAATACTTTGTGGGCTTGTTACTTATATGCTACCGTATAAAAGTACTCGGTTACCCGGTTTAATACAGTTTTTACTCTTAGCTCAGAAACTGAACAGTAAAGTAACAAAAATGAAAGCTAAGGACGAGATCGAACGGAATTTGGTAATGTTCCATAGCTCATTCACTATCATATTATTACATTTATTTTAAGAGTCACCGTCACAGATAGTGCTAAACATATTAGATGAGATGGAATTTTCCATATGGAGGTTGAAATATAGATCCCTATAGAACCACCATGTGTAAGATACCACAAGTCACGTTGATTCTATTCATACAATTCCACATAATGAATGAAAATACATATTCAGTAGTTATAAAGTTGGAAAAAAGAAATACAAAATAAAGGCCTTTGAAGGGATTAGACTCGAGATCAAACTGTATTTGCCAAAATCATAACTTAGTTTCTGATTACCAAAGTAAGAAGTACGATTGATGCAAATAAGAAAGCTGAGATGTGAAACAATTAAGGAACAATGGCAGAATTTGGTCTGGGTTTGTTGTGGGGACCTTAAACTTCATATGAACAAAACAAATTCTATTTGTTTCTACGATTTTTAATTTTTTCACTTTGTCTCGTTAAAGCCGGAGTATTCTATGATGATAAAAAGCATTGCAATTGATTACGAACTAGGTACCTACTTCATTATTAGATTGTTGCCATAGACAATGGCGTAACAGGAATAGACGTGCATTCTATTAAGCTGTATCGATTATTAAATAAGTAAGCGATACGATCGACCTTTATAGGGTTGGTTTGGTTTAAAACATAATTATTAAAATGCAGTTATTTTATATTTAATCAACATTTTATCAATAAGCTGATATTTTTGAAGCAAAACAACTTTTAAATCAAATAAAAATGGAACTAAACGTCACAGCATCGGTTTAATGTTGTATGGATTTCACATAAAATCGATTTAAAATGTTTAACTCTGCATTTGTCTTTGGCTGTGACACTTAGATGCTACAAAAATGTCCTTCAGTTTCTGTTTGATGTCAATCTGACATATGTCATTTGATACTTCAAACATACATTGTTTATCCTTAACTAAAAATTAAAACACCGATATCTTCTTTTTCCGGCTTTTCTCGAGTGAAAATAGAATCATTTGTAGACTCTGTTACTTGCGCCGAATTTTTTTATATATATTTTATTACTGTACGCTTCAATTTCATATCAGACAATTTGATGTATGGAGATCTGCCATTGTCCTTTATACACTACTTGTAGTTTAAGCATTATCGACATTTAACTTGGCAATAAAATATTGTCGATTAAATTAAACTACAGTTTACGGATTTTATCACGATATATTGGTTTCACTAAGTTATTACATTTAAACCGAATGATCTAGAAACTACATTTTTAATTTATTACTAGCCGACGTTTCGAATTCATTACAGGATTCATGGTCACGGCAGACTGAGGTGATATTTGTCTTTTTCTTGAATGTATAAGTTATCTCAAAGTACCCGAACATTTTTTAACTAATGGTTTTACTAATTACGCAGAATGAACTCACAGTGTCCTTATGTCTTCTGGTGACTTTGTCCTTTTTGTGTTTCATTAGCCTTATGACAGGGCCCCAAGCTGGAGGAGCATTCCAACCGTCTTCCCTATTGAAATTAGGGTATTTTTTAATTTCAATAGCTTCACGTATCATCCTTGGAAGAAAACGGTGTTCTTTTGCGAGTATCTGTGGTTCATCAAATCGCAGGTAGTGGTTGGTTCCTTGTTCTACATGTTCACACACAGCGGACTTCGTCGAGCGTTTGTGTTTGATATCAGCTATATGTTCTTTATGTCGAACACCTACGCTTCTCTTGGCTTGTCCAATGTATGAGAGCCCACATTCACAGTCTATTTTGTAGACACCGGCCTCTTGCAAGGGTAACTGACACTTGTCTCTTGGTAATAATTTATTTATCTTCGTTGGCTGCTTGTAGAAAGTTTTGATTGAAGCTCGCTTCAAGATGTAAACCATTTCGTCGGTCACGCCCTTGATGTATGGGAGGACAGCAGGAACCTATAAATAAACAGCAGGCAAGGAACTCAGTCTGCCGTGACCATGACTCCTGTAAAGAGTTCGAAACGACGGGTAGTAATAAATAAGAAATGTAGTTTCTAGATCATTCAGTTTAAATGTAATAACTTAGTGAAACCAATATATTGCGATAAAATCCGTAAACTGAAGTTTAATTTCAAAGTGTAACATTCGCGTAAACCCAAGAAGAATTGTTGACCTTCTGTTTGCAATAAATATATTTTATGTGTTTGATAAAAATATAATGTTCCTTTTTAGAGGGCTTGAAGTAAAAGAAACAAAAGAGATTTCGTCATATGCGGCCTTTGGTCAAAGAATATTTTGAAAGCATTT
Organism: Euclidia mi; assembly: GCA_944739405.2. Lineage (NCBI taxonomy): Eukaryota > Metazoa > Arthropoda > Insecta > Lepidoptera > Erebidae > Euclidia > Euclidia mi. The sequence continues at coordinate 25,799,816 of OX123182.2, forward strand.
GTAAATTAAGTATTATTCTAAAAGTCGAGCTTTTAAGTAGGGCACAAAAGCACGCATCACGAAAAGAGGCTTTTCGCTATATTTTACTCATTTCACGTATGACGCGATGACATCAAATGCTACAGACAATGTTGCCAATACATTCAAAGTTCGTTTTAAACCTTCTAACTCCCAAGGGTCAGACAGATAAAAAAGGCAATAAAGTGGCAAGAGCAAAGTTGCCAGATCACAGAGATTTTCTCAAAATCAGGGGACTTTTGATTCGTAACGGGATTTCAGTGCCCACAGATTTGTGAAAAATTAGGATGCGTATGATTTGGTTGATTCGATTTTTCCGTTTTTATTATATATGGCGCGGGTGAAATGACGACTTATTCAAGCGTGAAGATTCAGTCAGGTTAGGGATAGTTGTGGCACTGACAAAGATACTGTGTCTGATAATTTATTTATATAAATTGGACAGTACACTATCCAGAAACAATTTCAATATAACGGTTTTATATTGTTTGTTTTGTCTCGGATTTAGCTATAAGGAGTGTCCTATTGTTTAAGAAATTTTCCAGAGTTTTTTCAAGACTTGTAAAATGAAAATAAAGTATTCTTTGAGTACCTCGACTCTTAACAATCAACACATATCATTACCCATTACTCGTTTCCTTTAAAGGTAGTTCTCTCAAACTACCAAAAATACAGCACTAACTAGAGACAGAAATGATAAATAAAAGATTTAAATACAAAAATAATGTTTCTCCCCGTTGAGCGGCTGCTCTCGATGGATGACGAAATAAACTGCGTTTCGAAAATAACTATTATCTGAGCCATGTAAAGGATTTTGTATTCGACCTGGTATATGCATTATAATGACCAGTAAGAGAATTTACCGGACCAAAACTGTTAAGCCTTATTACGAAAACATTTTTACAAAATGTGGAAACTCCATTTCATAATCGTTTGAAATTAAAATGCTCCGTATTTTCTGCAAAACTGCAGCTATAATGTGTTTATTCATACTTTGCCGGTTAAACCTCACAGCCTTCAGTTGGATATGGAGAAAAGTTCTCTTGATTAAATTTGCATATTTTTCTTGTTTTTTGGTAAGAGCAAACTCATTATAATATAATTAATTTTTCGCTTAGAACAAACTTCAAAGCGATGTTTCCCAGAAAAGTCGACTGAGTATCTAAAGACTCGATTTTTTTTTTTAATTATTACTGCATGTTTAGGTACATAGACTGCTGAATGCTTATACAAACTTTATCATCGATGTTTTAGTTGCTGTTTTGTTTTAGTTGCTGGAGTCGCGACGCAACGTCAACTTCAAGGCGTTTGTGGTGCGGATCCCGATGTGCTCTCTGCCTGTAGTTATGAAGGAGGACTTTTGGCCGAAAGGTGTGGTGTTCCTTCGCTTCCACGGACAAGTGCCACCAGAACGCACAACATTATCGAGGCCGCAAGTGAAGCAATTTTAACATAGTATATAAGTATATTTCTTTTATTTACTAACAAAAATTGTATATTGTATGTATGTTAGTATGTAACGTATGTATCTAAATAAAATAAAAATGTATATCAAACCATTGTCTAGTACCCATAGCAAAAGCTCTGCTTAGTTTGGGACTAGATGGTGATGCATGTGTAATATATGTATTGTTTATTTACTTATTTAAATAAATTGATTTGATTTGATTGCTAAGTAATAAAAAAACTAGGCTTTTGCTTTCCAGCACTTATTTTTCAGTTTTTATTACACCACGTGATAATTACATTGTTTATATTCTTTAAAACAACGAACAACACTTCTGAAGATTAAACTAAAGCTTCGTGCATAAATTAAATTAAAATATGATAACAATATTGACCATTTGATTGCAATGCACTGAATTTTGAGAGGTGTCCATGCCATAGTCAAGTCTATGCACCTGACAAAATACAAGGCAAATATTGGAGTTTGTGAATCTTAACTGGCAACCCAATGAACATACAATAGGCAGGCTGTACCGTCACGTATCGTACGACTAGATGATGTCGTGTGAATGTGGTAGAATATTATTTTATTATTCCGTTTATTTCTTTTCTTTCACATACATCGAATTTTATTATTATTATAATAATTGTTTTACTATATATATGGTTAAAACGTTTCTTTAATTATCATAAAATAGATTTAGATTCAATATATCATTATATTATCAGCCATTTCGGTTACAATTTCTACGGCAACTTGGTAGTTGCAATATCAATAAGAACGTTATTAATTATATTCGTGGTAAGGGTAGTTACGAATGGTTGATTGGCAAGTTAAACATGGAATACAACTCAAAGGTTGTTAGTGTAAATGTGTAGTTGGTTTTACCTTCATAACCATTATGTCGATGGTCATTAAAACATTATAATATGTAATTGTAACAATAAACTGATCAATTTTCTATCAGTTAGACAGCCTAATTTGGAAAGTCTGCGTCCTATTCTTTATATAATTCATCCATCGAAGAATTTCCAATTTACGTTCTTTCTATTTTAAAATCACTAGAACATTTACTGATATCTTCAGAGCCAATTGGGCTAGGATCGTTACAGACAAGATTAAAGTTTTCTTATGAATAGTCTAACCCTCTCTAAGGAAGCGGCCCAGAAATGGTTTTGAAACATTGCCAAATTCTAAAACGAGGTTCTCTTGAGATGATATCAAAATTTATCTCTCTCTCGCCCTTCACGTGGCTTCACCGTGGCATTACAGTTCGTTAGATCGTATCATATCTATATCACTGTTACCTACACGTTAGGCGTATTCGATCTGACAGTTGACTGTTGTTTGTGCGCTCACAAAGGGAACCAAACTAGCAAACTACACACGAAAAACAATCTTGACGAATATGAAACAAGGTTGAAAATGAAATAATTGTTTTGGGACAACTTTTCAATAACGTGTGAAAAAATCTGCAGAAATTATAGCCGTGAATATTTCTCTATGAAATGAGACGGGGGACGCAGTAATATATAGATTTCCAGAAAAAATTATGGCAGTTCTCAAAGGTGGATCGTTGGCCCAGATTTTTTTGTATTTAATTTTTTATTGTAAGGTACCTTTTGTGCTCGTGTAACACGTTTCTTTGGTAGAATATATTTGATGGCTGAGAAAATGTGTGATCTCAAAGCATTTGGGTGTCGTTCCGGTCTTGGTTATAGAATTAGAACTTCATATCACGTTGTTTTCATAAAACACGCGTACGAGTGTAATGCTGTATATGTGATAAAGGGTTTAATACTTTGTGGGCTTGTTACTTATATGCTACCGTATAAAAGTACTCGGTTACCCGGTTTAATACAGTTTTTACTCTTAGCTCAGAAACTGAACAGTAAAGTAACAAAAATGAAAGCTAAGGACGAGATCGAACGGAATTTGGTAATGTTCCATAGCTCATTCACTATCATATTATTACATTTATTTTAAGAGTCACCGTCACAGATAGTGCTAAACATATTAGATGAGATGGAATTTTCCATATGGAGGTTGAAATATAGATCCCTATAGAACCACCATGTGTAAGATACCACAAGTCACGTTGATTCTATTCATACAATTCCACATAATGAATGAAAATACATATTCAGTAGTTATAAAGTTGGAAAAAAGAAATACAAAATAAAGGCCTTTGAAGGGATTAGACTCGAGATCAAACTGTATTTGCCAAAATCATAACTTAGTTTCTGATTACCAAAGTAAGAAGTACGATTGATGCAAATAAGAAAGCTGAGATGTGAAACAATTAAGGAACAATGGCAGAATTTGGTCTGGGTTTGTTGTGGGGACCTTAAACTTCATATGAACAAAACAAATTCTATTTGTTTCTACGATTTTTAATTTTTTCACTTTGTCTCGTTAAAGCCGGAGTATTCTATGATGATAAAAAGCATTGCAATTGATTACGAACTAGGTACCTACTTCATTATTAGATTGTTGCCATAGACAATGGCGTAACAGGAATAGACGTGCATTCTATTAAGCTGTATCGATTATTAAATAAGTAAGCGATACGATCGACCTTTATAGGGTTGGTTTGGTTTAAAACATAATTATTAAAATGCAGTTATTTTATATTTAATCAACATTTTATCAATAAGCTGATATTTTTGAAGCAAAACAACTTTTAAATCAAATAAAAATGGAACTAAACGTCACAGCATCGGTTTAATGTTGTATGGATTTCACATAAAATCGATTTAAAATGTTTAACTCTGCATTTGTCTTTGGCTGTGACACTTAGATGCTACAAAAATGTCCTTCAGTTTCTGTTTGATGTCAATCTGACATATGTCATTTGATACTTCAAACATACATTGTTTATCCTTAACTAAAAATTAAAACACCGATATCTTCTTTTTCCGGCTTTTCTCGAGTGAAAATAGAATCATTTGTAGACTCTGTTACTTGCGCCGAATTTTTTTATATATATTTTATTACTGTACGCTTCAATTTCATATCAGACAATTTGATGTATGGAGATCTGCCATTGTCCTTTATACACTACTTGTAGTTTAAGCATTATCGACATTTAACTTGGCAATAAAATATTGTCGATTAAATTAAACTACAGTTTACGGATTTTATCACGATATATTGGTTTCACTAAGTTATTACATTTAAACCGAATGATCTAGAAACTACATTTTTAATTTATTACTAGCCGACGTTTCGAATTCATTACAGGATTCATGGTCACGGCAGACTGAGGTGATATTTGTCTTTTTCTTGAATGTATAAGTTATCTCAAAGTACCCGAACATTTTTTAACTAATGGTTTTACTAATTACGCAGAATGAACTCACAGTGTCCTTATGTCTTCTGGTGACTTTGTCCTTTTTGTGTTTCATTAGCCTTATGACAGGGCCCCAAGCTGGAGGAGCATTCCAACCGTCTTCCCTATTGAAATTAGGGTATTTTTTAATTTCAATAGCTTCACGTATCATCCTTGGAAGAAAACGGTGTTCTTTTGCGAGTATCTGTGGTTCATCAAATCGCAGGTAGTGGTTGGTTCCTTGTTCTACATGTTCACACACAGCGGACTTCGTCGAGCGTTTGTGTTTGATATCAGCTATATGTTCTTTATGTCGAACACCTACGCTTCTCTTGGCTTGTCCAATGTATGAGAGCCCACATTCACAGTCTATTTTGTAGACACCGGCCTCTTGCAAGGGTAACTGACACTTGTCTCTTGGTAATAATTTATTTATCTTCGTTGGCTGCTTGTAGAAAGTTTTGATTGAAGCTCGCTTCAAGATGTAAACCATTTCGTCGGTCACGCCCTTGATGTATGGGAGGACAGCAGGAACCTATAAATAAACAGCAGGCAAGGAACTCAGTCTGCCGTGACCATGACTCCTGTAAAGAGTTCGAAACGACGGGTAGTAATAAATAAGAAATGTAGTTTCTAGATCATTCAGTTTAAATGTAATAACTTAGTGAAACCAATATATTGCGATAAAATCCGTAAACTGAAGTTTAATTTCAAAGTGTAACATTCGCGTAAACCCAAGAAGAATTGTTGACCTTCTGTTTGCAATAAATATATTTTATGTGTTTGATAAAAATATAATGTTCCTTTTTAGAGGGCTTGAAGTAAAAGAAACAAAAGAGATTTCGTCATATGCGGCCTTTGGTCAAAGAATATTTTGAAAGCATTTGTAAATTAAGTATTATTCTAAAAGTCGAGCTTTTAAGTAGGGCACAAAAGCACGCATCACGAAAAGAGGCTTTTCGCTATATTTTACTCATTTCACGTATGACGCGATGACATCAAATGCTACAGACAATGTTGCCAATACATTCAAAGTTCGTTTTAAACCTTCTAACTCCCAAGGGTCAGACAGATAAAAAAGGCAATAAAGTGGCAAGAGCAAAGTTGCCAGATCACAGAGATTTTCTCAAAATCAGGGGACTTTTGATTCGTAACGGGATTTCAGTGCCCACAGATTTGTGAAAAATTAGGATGCGTATGATTTGGTTGATTCGATTTTTCCGTTTTTATTATATATGGCGCGGGTGAAATGACGACTTATTCAAGCGTGAAGATTCAGTCAGGTTAGGGATAGTTGTGGCACTGACAAAGATACTGTGTCTGATAATTTATTTATATAAATTGGACAGTACACTATCCAGAAACAATTTCAATATAACGGTTTTATATTGTTTGTTTTGTCTCGGATTTAGCTATAAGGAGTGTCCTATTGTTTAAGAAATTTTCCAGAGTTTTTTCAAGACTTGTAAAATGAAAATAAAGTATTCTTTGAGTACCTCGACTCTTAACAATCAACACATATCATTACCCATTACTCGTTTCCTTTAAAGGTAGTTCTCTCAAACTACCAAAAATACAGCACTAACTAGAGACAGAAATGATAAATAAAAGATTTAAATACAAAAATAATGTTTCTCCCCGTTGAGCGGCTGCTCTCGATGGATGACGAAATAAACTGCGTTTCGAAAATAACTATTATCTGAGCCATGTAAAGGATTTTGTATTCGACCTGGTATATGCATTATAATGACCAGTAAGAGAATTTACCGGACCAAAACTGTTAAGCCTTATTACGAAAACATTTTTACAAAATGTGGAAACTCCATTTCATAATCGTTTGAAATTAAAATGCTCCGTATTTTCTGCAAAACTGCAGCTATAATGTGTTTATTCATACTTTGCCGGTTAAACCTCACAGCCTTCAGTTGGATATGGAGAAAAGTTCTCTTGATTAAATTTGCATATTTTTCTTGTTTTTTGGTAAGAGCAAACTCATTATAATATAATTAATTTTTCGCTTAGAACAAACTTCAAAGCGATGTTTCCCAGAAAAGTCGACTGAGTATCTAAAGACTCGATTTTTTTTTTTAATTATTACTGCATGTTTAGGTACATAGACTGCTGAATGCTTATACAAACTTTATCATCGATGTTTTAGTTGCTGTTTTGTTTTAGTTGCTGGAGTCGCGACGCAACGTCAACTTCAAGGCGTTTGTGGTGCGGATCCCGATGTGCTCTCTGCCTGTAGTTATGAAGGAGGACTTTTGGCCGAAAGGTGTGGTGTTCCTTCGCTTCCACGGACAAGTGCCACCAGAACGCACAACATTATCGAGGCCGCAAGTGAAGCAATTTTAACATAGTATATAAGTATATTTCTTTTATTTACTAACAAAAATTGTATATTGTATGTATGTTAGTATGTAACGTATGTATCTAAATAAAATAAAAATGTATATCAAACCATTGTCTAGTACCCATAGCAAAAGCTCTGCTTAGTTTGGGACTAGATGGTGATGCATGTGTAATATATGTATTGTTTATTTACTTATTTAAATAAATTGATTTGATTTGATTGCTAAGTAATAAAAAAACTAGGCTTTTGCTTTCCAGCACTTATTTTTCAGTTTTTATTACACCACGTGATAATTACATTGTTTATATTCTTTAAAACAACGAACAACACTTCTGAAGATTAAACTAAAGCTTCGTGCATAAATTAAATTAAAATGTGATAACAATATTGACCATTTGATTGCAATGCACTGAATTTTGAGAGGTGTCCATGCCATAGTCAAGTCTATGCACCTGACAAAATACAAGGCAAATATTGGAGTTTGTGAATCTTAACTGGCAACCCAATGAACATACAATAGGCAGGCTGTACCGTCACGTATCGTACGACTAGATGATGTCGTGTGAATGTGGTAGAATATTATTTTATTATTCCGTTTATTTCTTTTCTTTCACATACATCGAATTTTATTATTATTATAATAATTGTTTTACTATATATATGGTTAAAACGTTTCTTTAATTATCATAAAATAGATTTAGATTCAATATATCATTATATTATCAGCCATTTCGGTTACAATTTCTACGGCAACTTGGTAGTTGCAATATCAATAAGAACGTTATTAATTATATTCGTGGTAAGGGTAGTTACGAATGGTTGATTGGCAAGTTAAACATGGAATACAACTCAAAGGTTGTTAGTGTAAATGTGTAGTTGGTTTTACCTTCATAACCATTATGTCGATGGTCATTAAAACATTATAATATGTAATTGTAACAATAAACTGATCAATTTTCTATCAGTTAGACAGCCTAATTTGGAAAGTCTGCGTCCTATTCTTTATATAATTCATCCATCGAAGAATTTCCAATTTACGTTCTTTCTATTTTAAAATCACTAGAACATTTACTGATATCTTCAGAGCCAATTGGGCTAGGATCGTTACAGACAAGATTAAAGTTTTCTTATGAATAGTCTAACCCTCTCTAAGGAAGCGGCCCAGAAATGGTTTTGAAACATTGCCAAATTCTAAAACGAGGTTCTCTTGAGATGATATCAAAATTTATCTCTCTCTCGCCCTTCACGTGGCTCCACCGTGGCATTACAGTTCGTTAGATCGTATCATATCTATATCACTGTTACCTACACGTTAGGCGTATTCGATCTGACAGTTGACTGTTGTTTGTGCGCTCACAAAGGGAACCAAACTAGCAAACTACACACGAAAAACAATCTTGACGAATATGAAACAAGGTTGAAAATGAAATAATTGTTTTGGGACAACTTTTCAATAACGTGTGAAAAAATCTGCAGAAGTTATAGCCGTGAATATTTCTCTATGAAATGAGACGGGGGACGCAGTAATATATAGATTTCCAGAAAAAATTATGGCAGTTCTCAAAGGTGGATCGTTGGCCCAAATTTTTTTGTATTTAATTTTTTATTGTAAGGTACCTTTTGTGCTCGTGTAACACGTTTCTTTGGTAGAATATATTTGATGGCTGAGAAAATGTGTGATCTCAAAGCATTTGGGTGTCGTTCCGGTCTTGGTTATAGAATTAGAACTTCATATCACGTTGTTTTCATAAAACACGCGTACGAGTGTAATGCTGTATATGTGATAAAGGGTTTAATACTTTGTGGGCTTGTTACTTATATGCTACCGTATAAAAGTACTCGGTTACCCGGTTTAATACAGTTTTTACTCTTAGCTCAGAAACTGAACAGTAAAGTAACAAAAATGAAAGCTAAGGACGAGATCGAACGGAATTTGGTAATGTTCCATAGCTCATTCACTATCATATTATTACATTTATTTTAAGAGTCACCGTCACAGATAGTGCTAAACATATTAGATGAGATGGAATTTTCCATATGGAGGTTGAAATATAGATCCCTATAGAACCACCATGTGTAAGATACCACAAGTCACGTTGATTCTATTCATACAATTCCACATAATGAATGAAAATACATATTCAGTAGTTATAAAGTTGGAAAAAAGAAATACAAAATAAAGGCCTTTGAAGGGATTAGACTCGAGATCAAACTGTATTTGCCAAAATCATAACTTAGTTTCTGATTACCAAAGTAAGAAGTACGATTGATGCAAATAAGAAAGCTGAGATGTGAAACAATTAAGGAACAATGGCAGAATTT
>OX123182.2:27749712-27934265 GCA_944739405.2 Euclidia mi
CTATACCAAAATGGTCGAGAATGGCTTAAGATGATGATGAGTTCACGACGCTGGACCACCTTAGCGGGACATTCCGCCAACGTTTGCAGCGGCGTTTTCTCGACAGGGTTGCGGCTGCTGTCACAATTGGGACATCTAGGCGCTTCGTCCTGGCCTTTCCTCCCAGGCACCGGGCGAAATAACCATGGAAAGTGAGAACGCCGCGACGCGACATCTCTTCAACCACATGTCAAGAACAGGAAGTATCGCCACTATAATGGCATGTCCTTAAACATAGACGTAGACATTCTTACTAAAGGTATAGACCATATTTTTATATTTGGTCAGAAGAATAAAAAATAAATATTTTACCTTTTTATGTGTCATTTTAAGGTATGTCGTTGTGTAAGTAGAATTGTACTTATATGTTGTCTGAAAACGTATAGTTGAACACCTTTACACCTCTCTGATTTATCACTTTTGACAAAACAAAACTGCTTTACGGTACTTGAGACCTTTTGAGACAAACATTCAAACCCAAATATTGTCTCAGAGAATTGACTTAAAAGTTTGGTGAAATAGCAAAATATGTTTACAATAGTGTGTTCTACTTACTCATTGCCCCCGGGAACATAGCTCTTATTGCTGTAGTGAGGTGCCTACTATGGTACACCGTTGTTTATCAGCTGCTGTAGTTTAATAAAATAAAAACCTTGATAAAATGCCTTTTTTAGTTTTTGTTAAAAGCTTGCCTTTGCCGGTTCAGCATTTGTTAAAAACATTATTTAGTCATATTTTACTGTAAGGACTTTTTTAGGGTAAAATATTATAGTAGTTAGAAAAATATACAGTGACAGTAAATGTAAATGTATAATCATTAAGTAATTAAATTAAATTTGGACGTTCATAACCGTCACTTTGTGGCCTTGATGAATAAATGATTATGACTTTGACTTATACATCTTAACATATTCGAGTCTCATATAAATCATAACATGACATATATGAGGTTTTAAGACTTTAAACGATAAAAAGTTGGCATATGGAGTTTTTTATTTCTGAACTTATCATAGCTTTCCAAGAAGAAAATACTAACAAGAATATCCGCCTCGCAACAAGTTGAAGACTTCGCAAATGTTAATGGATATGTAATAGGATTCGAAATTTGGCATGATTGGTGTACCTTTAGTAATCTGTGCAGTCAATTTCAAAACGAGTAACTATGACTTTGATAGTAACCGTTACAAATCAACCTCGTAGTACATTCCATCACAGTTACATTACCACTGTAAGAAACTTCCACACTATTTCAAAAATACAAATCCACATGAGAAAATGCAGCTTAATATGAATAGCATTCGCTGCTTACAACAAATAATTTTAATCAGTTCTTCGAATAGCCAATTTTTGTTCGTTTTTAGTCAAACAAAATTGTATAGGCACAGCACTTCTGTTTACAGCGTTGTATTCAGAACAGTACTGATTCTATGAAATATTTGTTAGCAGTTTGATATTACTTGTTAACGTATTTGTTCTAAGTAAATATACCTACATGACTACATGTCGGACTATATTTCAGTGTAATTCTGTCATTGTATCGTATTGCGGTAAAAAAATGAATTGTTAAATAAAATGTGGTGTGTAGACACCTTTTTAACAAATCTGTAGATATAAAATCCTTGCGTTACTGACTGACTGACATACACGCTACAGCCGAAAGTACTCGGCGCAAGAAGCTGAAATTTAGCATGTATGTCCCTTGGGGACCGTAAGGGTGCACTAAGACGGAATTTCCCGGAATACCCACGGGATCGGGCAAAACGGGAAATTCGAAAATATGTGCGTGCAAAGCCGCTGGCGTCGACTAGTCTAAAATAATAGTACTGTAGATGGGATTATTCGTGAAACTTTGAGTTACGGGAGGCGTGGTGATTAAAGTGAATGACTGTCCACTTAAAAATTCGCCAAAAGTTGTAAGTTGCACATTCAACCAACAAAAACAAAAAACACCCGGACTCGAAACATCAATTTATGAAGCCGCAAATTTTTTGACTGGGTGGGAATAGAACCCACGACTCGTAAAGCACCGGCAGTGTAGGGCGAATCATTTACACAAAAATAGATTAATTTTTTTATGGTAGTAGGCAGCAAACGAGCAGACTGATCGCCTGATGGTAAGCACTTACCGCCGACCATGGACACAAGCAACACCACAGGAGTTCAAGTGCGTTGCTGCCGCTTGGGGTTGGGAAAGGGGATAGGATGAGGAATGGGATGAGGGAGAAGGAATAGAGGATTTACTTTACCTCGATTTTCTGTGAGAGGGTAGTACTTCCCCGGTCAAGCCGGCCCATTCATGCTGAAATCAGCAAGGCTCTACTACCTATGTGTGTAATTATAGAGTCTAAATTACCATAGTTAGCGACATGATATTTGGATAGGTGGCTTTTATTATGATGTAGGCACCCAGTATATGATTATATTTAATAAATATAATTCCCCCCCCCCCCCTAAGGGGATTAAAACACGTTTGTATGAAAATTCACTGGGGTTGAAGCTAGTCAATTAGATATCACGAATTGTCTCGAGAGCAAGCTAGACGACTTCCAGCCTCCCGAACAAGCCGGTTTCCGTAAAGGCTATAGTACCATAGACCACATACATACACTGCGGCAGGTTATACAGAAGTCCGAGGAGTATAACCACCCTCTATGCTCGGCATTTGTGGACTATGAGAAAGCCTTCGATTCGATCGAAACCTGGGCGATGCTACAGTCTCTCCAACGGTGCCGGATTGACTACCGATATATCGAAGTGCTGAAGTGTTTGTATGAAAACGCCACTATGTCTGTCCGCCTCCAGGACCAGAGTTCGAAACCTATTCAACTCTAGCGAGGGGTCAGACAGGGGGATGTCGTATCTCCGAAACTGTTTACCACTGTGCTGGAGGATGTTTTCAAGCTTTTGGACTGGAATGGACTCGGCATCAACATCAACGGCGAGTACATCACTCACCTTCGATTCGCAGACGATATCGTAGTCATGGCTGAGACCATGGAAGACCTAGGCACAATGCTCGATGGCCTCTGTAGAGTCTCCCAACAATCAGGTCTTAAGATTAACATGGACAAGACGAAAATCATGTCGAACGTCCATGTTGTACCTGTTCCTATTCAGGTTGGGAACTCTACACTCGAAGTTGACGACAAGTATATCTCCCTGGGACAAATAGTCCAATTAGGTAGGTCCAACTTCGAGAAGGAGGTCAATCGTCGAATCCAACTCGGTTGGGCAGCGTTCGGGAAGCTAGGACATATCTTCTCGCCCGAATCAGAAATGAGGAGATCCGCAGTAGAACCAAAGTCGTCGACATAGCTCTCCGGATAGCCAAGCTGAAGTGGCAGTGGGCAGGGCACATAGCTCGAAGAACCGATGGCCGTACTACTACTACTTTTACTACTTACTATTTTTTTTAAAAAGAGAAAAACCGATGGCCGTTGGAGCAGAAAGGTTCTGGAGTGGCGGCCACGTACCGGACGACGCAGCAGAGGTAGGCCCCCCCGCAAGGTGGACCGACGATCACGTCAAGATCGCGGGAGGCGGTTGGATGTGGGTGGCTCAAGACCGGTCTGTGTGGAGAACCTTGGGGGAGGCCTATGTCCAGCAGTGGACGTCGTTTGGCTAATATGATAAATTAGATAGTGGCAATAGTTAGTAAATGTTATACTCATGTTTATTATCCCACATTTATAATATTAAATAAATAAAATAAATTATTATACATAGTGTAATTTTATTGTATTCTGCAAAATAAATTTTACAAAATGAATAAGATACACCTCATGTCTATAATATTATTCAATTCAATTTGTTACAAGTATAGCAGACAAATTTCTAAGAACACAAAATGTGTGGGCAGAAACCTATCGCCCATTTGTATAAGTACTATGAAAATTAGTTCTCATATTTAATTTAATGCAGGTATCGAATATCATTTAACTAAAATTGGATATGGTAAAACAAGTAGCTCCTTCATACAAAAGATTTAGTTAATTGTTATGTTCATTTTCAATACGAAGCTGTACGAACAGCACATGTAAGACTTACATCCTGTAAAAAAACGACGCTACAAATTTGACGGCTGCGTTTATCACTTCCGAATTCGTAGAAAATTAGGTGGTTTTATTAGTTTGAGTTGCAAAGCATCGCGTAGGACGCCAGATAACATTATAAAAAAATTATCTTGTAATCATCATCGATCGAAACATATAATATTCTTGCGGTACTGAAAATACTACGTGCAAGCTGTAATGTGGCATACATGTGCGTTGGAGTGCAGGTGATCACATACAAAGGTTTCTTGGAAATTCTCTCCCCAAGGGGGTTTAATAGTCCCACGTGGGCGGAGCCGTAGGCAAAGTCTAGATATAAAAGTATTCACTGAATCTTTTTCAAGTATTCCTAGACAATTCATGTGTATTGTTTTACCAAGAACACTCATCAGTCCTCTACTAGGAAACATCTAACTAAAATTACACGGAACAAGTAGTAGGGGTAAAATACTTCAACAAGCAACACGGTCTAGCTTCCAAGGAAAGCTAAGAATGAAGCTAAAAAGTACTCGAAACACTGCACTTTACTTTTTTATGCTTTAAAGAAACAGTCCTTTGTCTTCGTCTAATAACAAATAGTTTTGGGAACTTGGTAGTTTGTCGGATATTTCAGTTTGTTCGTTCCAGGAACTGCAATGTTTCGTCTGTTAATTGCGGTCGCCGGTTTTACTGCGGCGTCTTAAAATTTCTGGTGGAAGTGGAAGGGAAACAATGCGTTGTTTTGCTTCTATTATGTACTGAAGTACAAGTATGTTTGATGTTACTGTACGTATACCAACATATTATCCATAATATTAACGTGAAAATGTGTTTATTTATTGTTCTTTTTGAACTTCGCAATGTTATGGTATGCCTTATTTGTGGAGTACTACTAATATCGTACATATAAGTTCTAAGTATTACATGGTTTTAAAGGTAATAAGTAAATCTTTTAAAAAGTAAGCTACGCGTCAGCCTATTACCATTTTTTCTGTTTTAACTACCAGGCACATGCTCAAGCATTGTAAAAAAAGCAAATTAAAATTTCCAATATTATACTGAATCAATGCGATAATCATTTCAAACAGAAAGATTAATGAACACACTTATATTCTCACCATGTTCCTTCACTTATTTCACCAGGGACTAACAACCAAGGATTCTACACTTTAATAAGTAGAATAAAACTTAAAACAGAGGGTCACAAGCTTACAGTTATTTAAAACAGTACATTTGTTATTGCCGGCACGTCAAGTGATAGTAGTTGTTTTATTAGAGGTACAATCTGACTGTATTCACCTTGAGGTGCCTTGCGGCGGAGACGATGAGAATAACAAAGATTGTTACTACTGTGTTGAAGTGTTTAAGAGATTAGGTAGGGTTATTGTGGATTCATTTGTTTTGCCTCTGTGAGGCACGAGTATTTGTGGACTGTTCTCTCGTTACAAACATGAATTATTAAGAAAACCGATAAAAAACAAACCATGATACTAACTATGACTAATTTGCAAACTGATATTTTTTTGTTCACTGGTCGTTATATTATAATATTTGAACGAACACCAAATTAGTACTAGAGCTTCATAAAATCATGTTACCCGATCGAAAAAAAAATCCAGCGATTTCCCGATTGCGATTCAACACCCACGCCTTGGAGCATGAGGAACGCTTGCTGACAATTCAGTATCCATATTGCACGGTCTTTGATTGCGTGTGTGCGTGTGCGTGGGCGAGTGCGTGTACGTGTGTGTGTGTGTGTGTGTGTGTGTGTGTGTGTGTTAGGTCTATTTGCGCACATACTGTCCTTTACAACGTGAAGTCAGTATTTCTTAGGCTAAACCTGTTTACCGGGTACCGGCAGAAGCGGCGTGGAAAAATATTTGTTTTTCAAATAGCATTTGGGTTGTCGAGAGAAACAAAGACAAAAAGAAACAATAAAATACCTGAGTGTGTTAAGAAAGAAGTAACAAAAAATAATTATACCTAACTGCCTATCTACTTTCCGTAACCTAATCTTTGCGCGGTGTTTTCTGGGAATTAGTCAGAGCTCTGTTGCCCGTGGCGTATTGCTTATTTGCATACAGAGCGGGAACACTTCGACGTAGAACCTTGATTATTTCTATTATTTCCGCGCCTCTCGCACTCCAAAGTGTTCAATTAAACTGAAACATACTTTTCTTTGTGTGACACAATTTCCTTTAACGTGAGATAGCCGAGAAAATTAAATTACAGTCGTAAAGGTCTTCGCATGAAATCATTTGAATGTTTATTTTGTTCTATATCTTGGAAGCGCTTTGGTGGTGTTGTGGCTTATGTATTTGGTAGCGTTTTATAATGATTATAAGCTCTTGAATTTGATGACCAAATAAGGTTGAATATTATTTGGTGCTACTATTTGAAGATGCAGTAGACTTTGATAGGTACTGGAGATGATTATTCGTTGCTATTGAAAGTCAGTCAGATATTAGAAAAGCTACACTCATCCTTTGAGAAGGACAGTTTTGCACCTGCCTGCCTTATTATTTACGATTTCGCGCGAAACACGTGATATCTAATGACAGATGCAGATAATTTGTTAGTAGCGCATGGTGTTTGCAACGACATAGAATTCGACAGTCTTTATGAACTGTTAAAATTCTGACACTGTTCTAAGCCACCGAATGGTGCGCAGATAATACGGCAATCACTCAGTGGAAAGTCTTGGATGCCACTGGAATAACGTAAGAACCTAATGATGAATCATGACCTTTACACTGTGTACCTATGCCTAAAAGCTTTTCGTACCGGAAGGTAGACTTTATACCGTAAGCATAAACATACTGCGCCACTATTTATATAGCAATACCCAAGCTATTACACTTTACGTACCTGTAGTACACCGTAGTTACTTCAAAACTAAACTATAGCTCACACGTATTACAAAGTTACTAAGAACTTTAACAATTTGTATCTTTAGTATTAGTTCGAACAAAGCGATTTAACCTAAGTCTCGGATAGTATGATGTACTGTAATCAACTTGCTAGCTGCTAGATTAAGTTATGACGTAACTTTAAACTTGGATCGGAATTCATGTAGAATATCATTGTTACTTGTTTACATATTGTATACACTTACATTCTGTGTGAGAAAATTACAATATTACTACTTCCGTGGTCCAGTGGATAGCGTATGTCACTGTTGATCCTGGAGGTTCCGGCTTCATTTTACGGGTCGGGCAAAAGTGTTATTACTTTTTTACATACATACATACATAGACTCACGCCTGTTTCCACGAAGGGGTAGGCAGGGGCATATTTAACGCCCACTTTTCGCCAGTGTTTTGATCCCACGTAATAGGTGGCGAGCCTATTGCCGCTTTTCGGGATATTTCGATTACCAGAGCCTCGTCCGTTGATCGGCAGGTGCACCACTTGCAGGTGAGGTTGGCTTGGGACCCTAAGTTCTTGGTGGGAACCATATGCACCCTACTTTTATAATAAAAAAAAATTTAAAAAAAACATAAAACCCGACTGCATATTGTGTACTTATCTAGTATTACTAAACAGAATTCTAAACTACTGGGCTTGTTTCTTTCTTTTTAGTTTTTATTGAAGTTAATTTTTCACGTATTTTTTTTAAATTAGTTTTTATGCAGTCGGCTTTTATGATCATTTTTTATTATTTTTATTTTATACTTTTTAGTTATTTTGTTTGTATTTCGTTTATACTTGAAATAATAACTTAAATCAATAAGTAAGAAAATTTGCGAGAACGACTTTTTTTTTTCATTTTGACAATATGGCGTCTAGTTGTCGCTGTGGTGAATTTTGATCACTGTCATGTCTTTAATGACACTCGCAAGGTTATGACGAATCGATTGACGTAAGAATCATCAAAATCGGCTTACGCGTTTGGTCTCTAGAACGCCACATAGAAACAAACATACATACATACATACATACATAGACTGATAAACACATTACCCCCCTTTGCGTCGCGCAGTCGGGTAAAATGGTGCTATCCTCAATTCTAACAGCACGGAGTCTGACGATGTGCCCGGTAAAATAGTCTCGCCCTCTGTTTCATTGCTCCTGAACATTCATAATATGGCGAAATGCGTGTGTAATATTACACCTCTGCCTACCCCTTCGGGCATACAGGCGTGAGTCTATAAAAATATCCTCCTTACTTATACTTTAAAACTGCAAAATTGTGTGTAGGTATGTATGCTCGGTACTAACATCCACCTACAACTTTCATGAATTTAAATATAGAAACAGATAAAACTTTAGGGACGACAACGACGTGTGTGAGTGCGTGCATGCATGCGTACGTGTGTATTTGTCTCTTTCTCTCTCTCAGTGTTTAGTAACATTTATCTGACAACGATCTAGAAACAGCAGTTGTCCCAAACACGTATTTTCATATCCGAAATCGTTAGTATCGCGTCGCATGAACTTCGTTAATATAACTTTATTATTAAATTAACAGTACTCATCAGCTTACATTGTAAAATGTAAATCAAGCACTAAACGTTGACGTAAATAAGTGTTACTTTGTCACTTTACTGAGAAACTTTTAAATTAAACGAGTTTATATAGATTTTATTATACCTTAGTTTGTTTACGATGTATTGCAAGTATTTTCTTTATTTATTTTAAAGTAAATGGTTGCTACTTGGCTGTGTGATTACCTATATATAGGTGAAATGTTCACAAAGTACAGAATTGGTGGAAAGAAATGCGATGGTATAAAAGTAAGAAAAACTTTTCAGCTACAGACATGGTTTTCTTTGTTGCCATTACTATTATTCTTAAAGATGGGTACCTACCACAATGGTTACTAATTTTTGAAAATAAAGGTGCTTTTGCCCTGACGTACCGGAATGTGTCACGGGATGACGGAGGTCTTTTGTTATGTATATTTCTAGAGTGTATAAGAGTGAAACACTAAGGTGTTGGATGCCAACTATTTATTGCGAGTCATACTAACTGGCTTCATTCCTATGTACGTCAGTATGTGCAACCATGATGTTATATTTAATTCATAACGCGACAAATAGAAAGTAAAAAAATATTTCACTTTTCATTTTATCATATTTGATTGTGGCTCGTTATATGAATTTTAATGTGATGTTACAAACTAAGCCAAGGCCCAAAGTTAGTTTTAAAGTAAACGTAAATTTTCTCATCATAAACCTTTACGATTATCAAATTTTACTACACGGCTTCTTCAAACATTAACGACACTTCAGTTGTGAGTAAAACTTCTTATTTTAGCCATACCCTATCGCTCCCAAGCGAGCCTTATACAAAGTTTAGAATTAACAATATGATATTTTTCATAATTTTGTATAACTTTACCACTTCGGATTAGGATACCTTTAGGACAGTTTGAGTTGGATTTTGCCCGTGAGCTGCATAATTATGAGTCTGTTTTAATTTTGAATGAATTTGTTTCTGTGTTTAGATTACTTAGTGCATAAATTTGTCGAGTTTTGAAGTTGTTGAAGATACGAAGTTATACTTTACTTGTAACAATGAGGTATTTTATTATTGCATACTTATCTTTTCTTATGTAATATAGCAGTAGCTGCAGCTGCTCAGTAGAATACGTATATTCCGAAGACTACAAAAATGGATTTAAAATCTTTGCTTAGAAAAGACTTGAAAATACTATACTTACAACATGGCGACACGAATCTCAGGCGCAAAGCAGAATGAAAAAAAAATAAGTGACATGTGGTTCACGGGACTTGTCCCGTGAACCACATGTCACTTATTTTTTTTTTTTTTGATACTAGATATTTTTATTGTTACTAGGTTAATCAATGTCTTGACATTGGTTAACCTAGTAACAATAAAATATAGGTTTGGGTTTAATGCTTGCAATCAGTTATAATAAAAACTAGCATAGCGTCTTAAAATAAATAGAAGAACTGTAGAACTTAATATATACCTAGTTAGTCTGCCAACCATTTTAATTATATTATGAGTTAATAATTCACGCATATTATTTAAAGTTTTTTTATCTCGACTTTTGGAACTAAATCACGTCAGGCGCGGTCGAATCATGTTGGATTTTGCTACGTATATTAACAGAACATGACGCTCTTTTATACCGAAATACTATTAAGAGCTATTAATTATATACTTCCTAGTAATAGCAAAGGCTGTTAATTATGTTTATTTCCACATAAAAACACAATTCGGTATTGGCTGGTATATTTAGCTTTGTACACAAAAAAGCACATTCCAAAAAGTACAATCATTGTGTTATTAAAATGAAATTTAGTGATATACGAGCATTCTTGGTGGTATGCTCTTGCCTTCTAAATACATGAGCAGGAATCGCATCGCCAAATCGTGAGGGGCAAACAGTCTATGCATAGCTGCAAAATCTTAGCTGAGAGTTTTTGAGGTCTCTTCTATATGAGTTATATACTGTCACCTGTCACTCAGGAGATTAAGTAAACGAGGCCTGTATAATTATATTATTTTATTCTATTCATCTTAATTATAGGCATATCTGGGGTTATTTTTAGGGTAGGCCTAAGTCAACAAAATACAATATTATGAAGATTTTTGATGCTAAAGATTTTGAATCGGGTAACCAAAACTCTGACACCAGGCCATAGAGGAATAGGCACAACCTGTCCAGCTCCCTCCTAAATATGCCTAAAATGTTGGCAGCATTGAATCATGCAGGTAATTCTTTTTTTCTTTACTTCTTTACTGTACTAGGAATAAATTCTGTGCCACGGGGGACATTATAAACATACAGCCAATGGACACAAATTACACCTAGTACCGAGGCCCCTACTTATCGATTACACAAAGTGTTATATTTTGTGGGAATTGAACCCCCAACACTCGTCGCAGTGTCAAGCGGCAAGGCGGCCGCTTAAGCCACTGCGCCGATAGAGCAATTCAAGGGAAGATAAGAGCACGAGATATAGTATAAAAGAGGATTCATCCAAATATATTCCGTCCTTGTAAATTCTAGCAAGAATATTCGCCTATTAACTTGAACGCAAGTTTTTAGGTGCAATTTTTTGTCAAACACATGTTTTCTCTTATCTGGCCATACCAATTTGAGTGAAGATCTGCTGGTCGGGAAAGAAACTTATTTCGTGCGAGCTCAACCTTAAAATATTTACAAGCTCTATCTATAGTATCAATCCTTAAACTGTAAATACTTTAAAATTTTACTCCTCCTATACACGTAATGACTTTTATTTATTGGCATGTACCAGCCAAATCTAGAAAAATCGAGATCATTAAACCTTTAATTTTGAACATCTGCGTTACATAAACGCTAATGGTCAACATTAAGTGTTATTTTGGTTGCATCCAAGACTTACGTCCGAGCCTTGGGCCTGCGCACTATTTTAGCTGTTTGACCTCCGCGAATCACAGGCATATTGATATTTCATGCTTTTGACCAAAACCGGTATATTAACGCTGTTAGTACACTTACGCAATCGCATGCGTCAACGAAACTACGAAATACCTGTCAGTTGCATGAAAACGTTTTGTATAATATGCTATGTCTCACTCTATTACAAAGCAAGATTAATAAGTTGCATCCTTGTCACTACTGTTCAGTAGATTGGTGTTTTGACGGTTTCGCACATTTTTCGTCGGCGCAATAGTTCCGCAAAAGCTTCGCAGCACTACGCGAACGCGTAGCTGTACTAACAGCGTCAAGGCAATGAATACAAATTTACATGATAGAAGCGCAGTTCTTAAGGATTTCATGCGCCGATTCCAAGTGGGGACTGTCTCCAGTTTAGTTCGTAGTTGGCGCTGGCGTCGTTCTCCGTCTCTCTTGCTCTCGTAGTTAAGATAAACAGGAGGAACCTTCGTCTCTCTTGCTCTCGTAGAGACAGCTGTCATAGCGCGACTGCCACGCCGCCAAGCGGCAGTTTGGGTCACGGAAAGTTTGTCTTCAGAGCGCCCATAAGAAATACGCCTCTATGTAAATATCTGAGCTCTTTGGTCAAGGGTACTGACAACTCATAGCGACTGTCAAACATCTTTATGACAGTTGAAACTGGTGACTTAATGTACTCTCTTAGGCACGAGGCAAGCGATATTATAGCATAGCTTCGAAGGGTCCACCCCGTCGGTTTGAATCTGATACCTTCTGCATAGCAATCTGATAGTATCACCATTAGTCTACCACCACCTGTTACGTAAACATTATCATCTCTTATGCTTTTTAGGTCCCCAATTAAAAATTCATATCTTTCTTACGAATGCTAAACCCCACAAAATACACAGGCACAATATTATAAGTTATATACAGAGGCAGTTCACGGTAGCAATGCGCTCGCACGTGCATTAACATATTCGCGGCCTTTATATGTACCTAAATTCAAATCAACCAGCTTCATATGCATTGGTGTTCACTCGCGATGTTACAATGAGACATATCAAGCTACACTGCGTTGTACGGCGAACAGTGTAGAGAATATGTTTACAAGCGGAGCGGTTCAAGAGAATAAAATGTCATTCGGACTTTTTAACCGACTTCCGAAAAGTAAGAGGTTCTCAATTCGTTTCTATTGCTCTTTATGTTTGCTATTACCCTACGAACTCTATAATTAATTACCGGTTACTCTAAAATTAAAAAAAAACATCTATTTGGAAGGATATCGTTGTCATTGTGGTTGGTGCTTACCTTTGCTAGTTTGGAGTGCGGTAGATATGATTTGAGCCAACACTTCATGAGTTCCACAAATAGTTATTCCAAGTCTGGATATTCTTTGAGTTTTATCAAATGGCCTTGTTTGGGGTGTTGCCCAGTGCATTATATTATTTTAATCTTTAATTATTTTATAGTGTAAAAATGTGCACATAGTGCGAAGAACCGATGGCCGTTGGGGCATACGGGTTCTGGAGTGGCGACCACGTACCGGACGACGCAGCAGGAGTAGGCCTCCCGTAAGGTGGACCGACGATCTGTTTAAGATCGCGGGAAGCGGTTGGATACGGGCGGCGAAAATCGGTCTGCGTGGAGAGCCTTGGGGGAGACCTATGTCCAGCAGTGCACTTCTCTAGGCTGATATGATGATGCTAAAATTGACACAAAACACTTTACAACGTTGGGTCAAGGTTGTGTTTTATCTACCTACGGATTTTATTATAATATGTTTTTTATATTTTCAATGCAGGTTGGCTCAGCACTCCCGTTTTCCTTTCCACCAAGTTCGCAATACTCCACAGCAAAGGGAGACACCTCCAGTAATTGCTTGGAATAGTTAGATGAAATCTATTGTGAGTAGACGTGTGCCAGTAATTATGTTAGCTCTCGAATAAGGGAATCGTTTCACTTTAAAACAATGGTTCTTATTGTTGCTCTATCAAGGCATTGTGAATGTGGTTTTAAAAACACATAGTATAAAAAAGACTCTTTACGTAGTGAGATATTCATGCCTCTGTTCCAGACGCACATTTTTTTCAGTACATTGAAGGCGATCTTTTGCGCCATCTATAGTCTCGTTGCAGACTACGCGATCGGCACGATTTACACACAAAGTATATTATAATAATGCAATTAGAAGTGAATATATTCTATTATGTTTACTGGCTATCATACGCAAAAAATCTGTTTTGGATCGAACTGGTAATTTCAGAGCAAAGCACATTGAAACCAACATAGTATTCAGTTTTTTTTTATATTAGTGTTTATGAAAGACAATCGCTACAGGCATTAAATTTAGTTTGTATAACTGCGTTCCCGCTGCCTAATTACTTACAAAATAGCGTCGCAGTACAAATCACGTCTTAAGCGACTACCGCCGTGCAAATGTACCGATAATACGCTAATGTGATGCCTTGGATTCTGTTAAATAGGGTAATAATCTTTAACAAGCAATTTTGCTTTATGATTTAGTATCATAATCCTCCTAGCGTTATGCCAGTTTCAACTCGGGGTCCGCTTACTAGTCTAAGTGGATTTGGCTGAATATTGGCTTTACCACAGAGCGACTGCTTCTCTCACCACCGCAACCCGAAAGGATAGCGATATTACATGGTTAAGACTAGTGTCAGTTTTTTCAGACTGTCTAAGATCTTCATGACAGCTGGGATTGACGGCTTAACGTGCTCTCCGAGGCACGGGGCAAGCGATAATTAACAATTTAATACGCGCATAACTTCGAAAAGTCATGTTTGCGCGCCGTGGATTGAAACCCGATACCCTTAGCACGGCAGTCTGTTGATATCTACACTAGGCTATTCCTGTCTATTATTCATGCTTAAGATTCGGTATATCGTCTACAAAGAATCAATAATAATGACCTTGTAAACTTTGTACGCGCGATCCAAAATCTATCATTAGGTTTTCATAGTCCCACTGAAGTCCACTAGATATCACTAGTAGCATTTTTGCTGTACATGAAAATAAAGATAATAATATATTCCTGAGTTTAGGTTAGTTTTTAAACGGTATAGAAAACAGCACTCTAGAATAACAGTAAAATTGATTGTGGTATTTTTATCGATATTTGTAAGTATACCCAATCAATCGTGAGCAGATTACATAGTCTGCCTAGCTTTAAACAACATCTCATGCAAACTTAACAAGCTCAATTAGGATCTGTCATTACATCTTGCTAGTTCCACCGTTATGCAATAGATGTCGCTAGTTGTACTTTCACTATTCAAGTTAATGCCACTACACATTACTATGTATGTAGATTCGTAATAATATGCTGAATAATGTCTTAACATTTAGACAGAAATGTTAAAACAAGTTAACAATTGTACAAAAGACTAAGTAGTATTGCTCAGTACTTGTGAGCTTAGGATTAGCTCAGGTAATAGGCTCAGTCTAAATGTTATGTCAAGTTGAATAGTAGGTACGTCCGAATATTTGCAAGGTTTTGGAATTCGACCTCAAAGAAAACACCTACGGCAACGCAAAAAAAAAGATATTTGTAATAAAGACATTACTTTTTTATATGTTATTGTTTACATGTTTAATTTATTATTGGATTTTAATAAAAATAAGTCTAATTAATAGTATAAAATTAGTATTTAACCAATTCATTTTTATTTAGAATTACAACAATGACACATTTGAAAAATAAACATCAGGGACGCGGTATTAAAACGCGACTTAAAAAAGTAGCGGGAATAAAAATTTCGCTGATGCTGATACAGTAGGTATAGCGTAACGTGTTAAATTATATTAATATATTAATTAATCCAAAAAAATTAGTGAAACTAGCGATGGTGACTGTACTTTAACACCAGAAGAGTTAAATCAACAAGTTATGAATGCAGAATTCAATCTATTCCTGTTCATTTCTATGTCTCCTAAGTAATATGTGTTGTCACTGCTGTGATGAAAAGTTATGTGTGCTACACGAGAGCAAAGTTTTTTGTATCTCGTGCTGTTGAGTCCCTCACCACGCTCAGGATTCTAACTTTGATTCACTCGCTACGCTCGTGAATCAATCATAGAATCCTTCGCTTGCTCGGGACTCAAAATCAGCACTCGAAACAAAAAACAACTTTGCTCTCTTGTTGCACAAATAACTATTGCTTCATGCTAAATAAAATCAGCGATAGCCTTGTTGAGATACCACCAGACTGCCGTGCAGAGGGTATTGGGTTTGAATCCACGGCGCGCACCAATGACTTTTCGGAGTTATGTGCGTATTAAATTGTTAACTATCACTTGTCCCGTGCCTCGAAAAAGAGCAGAGAGAAGCTGTCGGTCCCGGTTGTCATGAAAATCTTTGACATTCGTTAGAGTTTGTCAGTACCTCTAAATAAACGGACACTAGTCTAAACCACCTTCGGGTTGTGGAGGTCAGCCAGGCAGTCGCTCTGTGGAAAAGCTAAATTCAGCCAAATCTGGTTAGACTAAGCGGACCTCAGATTAAAAACTGGGGTAACGTTGGGAGAATGATGATGATGCTTAATGCTAAGTATAAAAATGAGATTAAAAAATTAAAATGTTAAAATAACAAATGATCCGGCGAGAATTAGAGCAGTTCGTACACACAATCTGCAACTATTGACTCACATCAATCGTGGGAGTCCAGTTATAAAAGTCAGAGAAAGCTGGCCATATCATTATTAGGATTTCAAACATAAGTACTTACTTACTATCTTTATGAGTTTACGCAAATGTTACACATTGAAATCAAACTACAGTTTATGGATTCTATCGCGATATACACTACATTTAAACCGAAAGATCTAAAAACTAAATTTGTGAAGAAGCTGAAACGTCGGCTAATAGTAATCTAGCCGAAGTTTCAGTTTCTTTACAGGAACCGTGGTCACGGCAGACTGAAATTATATTTGTGTTTGTCTGTATAGTAAAATGCAAACTCATAATAACCATATCCGCAAAAACTTTACTAAAATATGAAATCGAAACAAACAACGTCTTGATTGCAAAATAAAACGTTAAAACTTCTTAAAATTCTTGCCACGTCTTGCCTTCCGTGAAATTCGACTTAATAGAACAAAGAAGTGATTACAGTGTTACAACTGCTAAAAAGTAAAAAATAACGGTCAGGTCTTAAAAAGTCAAGTATTGGCTTGAAGCCAGCGAGCTCATTACCAGGACATTAATTGAATCCTGCAAACGAGGACTGTATAAGCCGTTTTGCCGTTGCTTAAAGCTAGATGGAATTTTGAGGTTCCGTGCTCAAAATTTCTAGTGCAGATGTCTTATTTTTAGCAGTGATTAGTCTATTGGAGAACTTATCAGCTGCCACGCTGTAGGACTCTAATTCGAACATACGGCATGCATCAGAGACATTGGAGTGCATTACAGACTAAATTAGAAACTTTATGTCTAAAGGGAAACATCGCGAGAAACCTATGTTTGAGAGTTTCTCAAAATGTTTTTAAAATACGAGTGTTGACGTTTGATAACTATATCAGACCAATGTGTCGTGATGGATTGTAACAAATCTTTGTCATAATAAGACGTGGAAGTCGAGTTTATAAACGGGGAAAGTATTTCTCAGTATGTAGGTAGGTAGTGAAAATATTTTTCGTTGGAATATCTGTAACTGACTACAAATGACTATACTCTATTGCTTCCAGCAAGTTTGCGATCTTGTTTACTATTTTGCTTGGCCCGAAAATTACTCTAGAATCTTATAACAGGCCTGACTTGTCAGAGAATGAGATATTTGCAAAGATGTAATGTTGAATCTAGCTGTAAGAAAACTGTCAACAGAAGCGCCTGATATGTTTGAATATCTTACATAAGTCTATATCGCTTATTCATCATATCAGACGAAAGAATTCCACTGCAGGACGTATGCCTGCCCCAAGGCTCTCGACATGGACCGACCCTCGGCTACCCGCATCCATCCGCTGCCTGCAATCTCAACAAGATCGCTAGTCTACCTTGCCTAGGCCTACCTCTGCTGCGACGTCCGGAGCGTGGCCGCCACTCTAGAACCTTTCTGCTGCTCCATCGATATCGCTTATTGGCTCCAAAATTATAAAATTAGGGTCATGGCACACTGCATTGTACCGTCTCGGCAACGTCATAGCTGCAGCACAATGCAGCATTTAGCGAGTAAACTGTCAGATTTATACTTTTGAACATAACATTTCAACTACAAACTTTATACCCTCTTTATAGAGAATAAGAAAATGCAGAATATATTGCTTATTCCACATTGGTTTCCTTATCCTTTTTTTTTTTTTTTTTTTTTTTTGGTATCGGGTTGGAAAATCCTCATGGAGTCCCTCCGCCCCGGGGAGGAAGGACGAAGGGGACTGTCAGACTCTTACTAACTAAAAACCAACCCGTGCTCCTCATGTACCCCTGTGTCGGAGGGTAGGGTTTCACCAAAGCATTCCTCGCTGCCCCGCGACGGGTATTGGCCCGCCAGATGGTCAGGCGGGCCCCGAACGAAACCCCCTTGGCGGCGGATGAAGGTGTTGGGCTCCGCCGCCAAAACACCCAGCGGCCGCAGAGGATAGGGAGGACGGCAACGCAACACCGCATCTCCTCTTCCTCTGCGGCCCCACCGCGACGCAACGATGGTGCGCCCCCATTTGGTCGCGAGAGATAGGGCGCGGGGCAACGCAACACCCACACGCCTCTCCTCCCGCGACCGCACCCGACTGCGAGGGACAGACAGAACTGTCCCCCGCACCCGCACCATGGGACGCATCCTACGCAGGCCTCTACCAAGCCCACGTGGAGCGTCCCCTCCCGGGATCCCGCTTAGCTTCACCGTGGGTGGCTTCTAACCCACGGTTACTGAGCCCCCCCACCACGACAAGGTGGAGATCCCACGGGGGGGTGGTTTCCTTATCCTAAGAATATAATGAAAACGCTATTAATCTTGCTGATTTAACGACGCATTACTATTAACATAAATATTCTCTGTAGATTTAAAAATAATGCTATTGTAATATAATACAGCATTTAAGCGAAGTAAGGTTTCTTTTTATTATGAATTATTTATAAAAATGAATGTATTTTTCTGTGGAATTTGCATTAGTAGTTAAGTAAGACTTTAGCATTATAAGACTTTATTTAATAGGTACTTGTGTCTGGATTGTATCTGTTCGGCGTTGGTTCAAATAATAAGGCTAGGGTAGTTTGCCCTGATTATATTCAAGACGCATAATATTTGTTTCAACCAGATCAAATATACAGGGTGTAAGGGACGGTGTACCAAAAACCGATACCAGTGATTCAGTACATGAAACTGAGGCCATTGGCGGTCGAATTTTCCGGAAAATTTTCATGAATTTCGCGATTTTTCTTTTGCATTTTTTGACATATATATTTTTTTATTTATAGACTCACGCCTGTGTCCCCAAAGGGCAGAGGTGTTATTTTACACCCACATTTCGCCATGAATTTTTAGGTCCCACGTAATAGGGGGCGAGCCTATTGCCGTACCGGGCACATTACCAGACTCCGTGCTGCTACTGAGATATAATGTAATGAAATAGTAATTATAGTCGACCCTCATTAATATTTTTGTAAAATTCTAAGAATTAAACATGTACATAGCACGTTTACTCTGACGTGACAACGGCCGCGGCGCGCGGCCGCAGCACAGTAAGCGCACCAGTACATCGTAAGCACTGCCGCTACCACCCGCCGCTGTAGGGCCGTACAGCTGATAGTGTGAGTTTGCATATTCCTATTTACATAGCAATTTTTTGGAAAATTGTCGATTTCTTAGATTTTTCCGGGAAATAATTCGACCGCCGAGGGTCTCAGTATAATCTACTGAATCACTGGTATCAGTTTTCGGTACACCGTCCCTTGCACCCAGTATAAATGAAATTTTCTTGAATTCAAAAGTGACTGAGTGTGTCATATGGCTTAGTGGAATGTGCGCCGTCTCGCCAATTAGCACTGTACCGAGTCTTGTGGGTTCGACCTTCATACCAAACTATACTGCGTGTGTTACGCAAATTGATATATTGTATCTAGCTGTTCTCTGTTTGTTTTTTTGGGTGTTTGTAAAGTTTGAAGTGAAAACAGGACAAATGCCTAATGTGGAAGTTGTCTCTATAAAAAAATATATCTGTATGTATTATGTTCAATTCTCAAATGTCTTTTATAATCAACAGAATCCAAATATATAGTACAATAATTCGGAACACTTTTACATTCCAATTTATCAAATATGCCAAAGTTATATGAGTATTGTACTTTAATATTTAGTTAATACAAACATTTTACAATAGCTACCAAATATTTGGCCCATGATACATTCACCCGGGCATGCTAGGTATACAAACCGCACGTATGGCTATATAAAATATACGCGGTCAGAAACTACCAATAAACATAGTAAATTTGATACACTGGTTTCATGGACATTTGTTCGATAGCAAAGAGTAGCTATATCCCTGTATGGAATACGAAAATTGTTGGTTCATTGAATTCAATGAAATGTAGCAACTACTCTGTATCGCAGATTCTGGCCAAAGAAATATCTGATGTCTTGAAATATATGGGTCTTTGCATTCTTAAATTAGCAGTGTATCATCACCATCAGCCTTTTATACTGTCCCACTGCTGAGCACGGTCCTCTTCTCAGTATGGGAAGGGTAAGGCCATGGTCCAACACGCTGGCCAAGTGCGGGTTGGCAGACTTGAAATGTTTTTCGAGAACTTTATGGAGAACTCTTAGACATGCAGGTTTTCTCACGATGTTTTGCTTCACCGTTCAGCAAGCGATAATTAACAATTTATACGCACATAACTTCGAAACGGACTGCCTCCGTGGTCCAGTGGATAGCGTATGCAACTGCTGATCGGCGGTCTCGGGGTCGATTCCCGAGTCGTACAAAAGTGTTACTGGGTTTTTCCGAATCTCAGTAGCAGCATGGAGTCTGGTGATGTGCTCGGTAAAGGCAATAGGCGCGCCCCCTAGTACGTGGGACCTAAAAAAAAATCATGGCGAAATGTGGGTGTAAAATAACACCTCTGCCCTTCGGGGATACAAGCGTGAGTCTATAAATAAATAAAAAATAAATTAACTTAGAAAAGTCATTGGTATCTGCCGTGGATTCGAACCCAAGACCCTCTGCGTAGCAATCTGTCGGTCTTTCCACTCGGCTATCACTCCTCTAGCAGTGTATGGATAATAGTTTCAAGATGTAGATGTACTTCAGTTAATACAAGGTCCCTCAGACATACAAACCTAGAAAAGAGCACATAAAGAAATATAAACTCACCCACTCGCACATACATACATATTCAATGACATACACAGTATAGAACACAATCTCACTAAAAACCCACTGCCCATCGAATATGTCAAGGATTTCTCATCACTACATTGAGTAGGGTACGAGAAAAGAACTTATAATTTTATTATTAAGTTTCGTATGTTAGTAGTATTTGTTATAAGTTTCTACACATTTTTAAAGTCTCACCAGCCAGTCTCTCATTGAGTATGACTTCAAAAACAGAACTTTAGTATAGTGTCATCTTTCAAGAACTTATTCTTTTTTTTTTCTTACGTGCGACTGTGAACCCAACTCTTATGTAGGTCTTTGTAGACCGTCCAAAGGTCTCTGAGATAGGCCTACAATTATTTTTCTAAAACAGGAAACGAAATCGACGGCTTTACGTTCGAAACACTGTAGCCCTCTGTTATAAATGTCACAAGCGATCTTCTTTCCGATTGTTGGCCTGTATAAGCGTTGTTTAACTTTGCTAATGTAATTTGAACTGCAAGTTGAGTCTCGCAATGAGCACTGCCGGCAAGTGAGAGCTCTCGATCAGTCGACATCATCAAGCAGTAGTCCGAGTGCTTATACTTTGTCCAAATGAAAGATTATCTCTGATGTCCGATCGCTGCCTGATTAGGTACTGCCTGATGAACTTGGGTTTAAAAAAATGTTTCGTTCGTGTAAGGACCCCTTGTCAATTATTGTATTGGGGTAACAATCCAGTTACAAGCTGGCACCAACCACAACAACTCACCAACATCAATGCCTCTTATATTAAGATCTGATATACCAATTCTTTCACATTAGTTTTGTTTTAAGATCCTCAAAATAGAGACCGAAGTCCTGAAACATCAACGCAAGACTAATAACATACATACATACATACATATCGTCACGCCTTTTATCCCCGAAGGGGTAGGCAGAGGTGTATTTCTACACCCACTTTTCGCCAGATATACTTTAGTCCCACGCAATAAGGGGCGAGCCTATTGACGTACCGGGCACATTTCCAGACTCCGTGCTGCTACTGAGAATTTCGTGACAGAAAACCCCAATAACACTGCACGACCCAGGAATCGAACCCGGGGCCTCCCGATCCCACGCGCACAACTATGCCGCGAGACCAACGAGGCAGTCGTATAGGGTTTGATGTCGAGTTTTCCGTCTCTACGCAAAGATGGTATTTGCATCGTGTTATCCCTTAGTCGCCTCTTACGACACCCACGGGATGATAAGGGGTGGTGACACTTGTATTCTATGCCGTCTACCACACGGCAAAACTACCACACGGCGGACTAATAACTTCATGACAAAAATATTTATCCGCGCCTAAAGAAACACAGTGCATCAACTAGCTGAAAAACATGTTAATAATGAGCTCAATGATAGACAAGCCTGCCACAATATGTTTATTACCCGATCGATCCACCGCAGTTACTCGTATAATAAAAAGGAGCCCACAGTTCATTCTGTATGCATTAAAATTATATGGTCGACTGAATAATTCATAATTTACTTACGTTTTAATGTAAAAAGATTCATAAAAGCATATTGTATTAATAACGAGAATATTGCATTGGCTGTTTCACGTTAATTGCTTGCGTTAATCGTAATTAAGTTTAATTATAATGGCGTTTTAATTATGATTCGCTTATTCGCCTTGTTCTGTGTTATATTAGTAACTAGAGGACGCCAGCAGCTACGCATGCACATTTTTTTAAATTTATCTGTTTTCACCGATCCCGTGGGTATTTCGGGAAATCCCTTCTTAGTGCACCTCTACGGTCCCCAAGTAACATACATGCCAAATTTCAGCTTCCTGCGCCCAATAATGTAATGGAGCTTGTCTGTCAGTCAGTCAGTAACGCAAGGATTTTATATATTAAGATAAGCGTTTTGTATTAATAGTAAGTAATTTCTGTCCAATCAATCCTTCACTATTTCTGTACGTACCTACGGTAGAATATAAGACCATGATGAATGTCTAAAAAATGTTTCAAAGTTCTAGTGCTTTGAGATAAGGTCGGCAACTAATTAGACCGTATCACCTATAAAATGTTGGACCATCATTCATCAACCATTATCATCATCTGCACTCTACTCAGGCTATGATATACTGCTCCCCGAACAGTTTTTTTTTTAAATTAACTCTGCCATGTAAAAAGAGACAAAACCTATTCATCGTAAATTTGGCACAAAAGTTTCAAATGTTTCCAAATATCTATCATGTACTCTATTACTAAGTTATTATGGTTGAAATTCGTTTAGTTTGTTTCGTTTTACTCGTTCTGCTATTTTTCGGACAAAGTTTTATTGACACGTAGTTTTGTATGTAACTCTAATTTTAAAACAGAGTTTCTGCATGCATTTATTGATGTACACTACTGCTGTAAAATTATTCAGAATACGAATATGATGCAGGAAATATTTTTACCGAATTGATATTCTACCAACACTGAAATACACATACAGTGTTTGTAAAAATTCTAAATTCGTTATTTGCGATACGTCCAAATTCAATATTTCGATACACGATTAAATCAATCGATACTGAATCGATTATATATTCGAGTCACAGCGCGGCCACCCGTTACGATTCTAATCAACGGCCAGATTCAAATTTCAATTTCGAATCAATAGGTGTCGCCCTAACTTATAGGCTCCAGTTTCGCTTTAAGGGGACTGAATACTAACAATAGGGTATGAATAGAAACCATCTTTGTTTAAAAGGTCTATACAGCCAGACTATTATAGTAAATAGGGATGAAATAATTTATGGAGAGTGAATAGAAACTAAACGGTGTTACGAGGTTTGGTAGCCTATCTACGGATTTCGTAGGCTTGTCTACGAATGCTGTAGATGGTACAAATAGATCGTTAATCTTGGCGCTACAGTATTGTGGGAGACAATTTTGGGAATATTAAAATAAATTAGCTTAATGGTGTTATACTATTTTATTATATGCTATTTATTTATGACAGTTGCAAATATTTGTAAACAATAAGAGTGCTAGTTGTTTCTGCAAGTTTTGATTACATGATACCCTATTAATAAAATAATATAGTTGAGCATTTTGGTGATATTGTGTCACTATATAACGCACGAAGTGTGATTCTATAATATGCGTCTAATAGTGTGGAGTTGTAAAGAAATAATCGAAGCCCCCATTATAAAATACATCATAAAATCTCACAAATATGATCAATTTAGAATGGTTAAAAGACTTGATACGTGTATAACTTAACCACAATAGTATCTTAAGTTGCCTTAACCTTTATACCTTAGGTGTAAAAGAAATTCAAAGCGCCGTGTTTCAGTTCGAAATAAACAAACATAACTTTAAAAAAAAACTAGGCACACAGCTTCTTAATAGGTATATTATAATATAATATACCTATTAAGAATATTATGCTAGTATATTATATGTTGACTGCACGATTGGCGTAGTGGTTTAAGTGGCCGCCTCGCCACTGGACACTGCGCCGAGTGTTGTAGGTTCGATTCCCACACGAGACAATACCTTATATGATTCATAAATTGTTGTTTCGAGTCTGGGTATTCATTGTGTCCGTTGTATGTTTGTAAAGTCCTCCGCGACACAGGATTTAGTACTAGTGCTGATGTGTCATTTAAAAAATAAAATAGAATATGCAGTGCTGCATAGAATTTTCAAACAACTGAGGCAAAAACCACCCAAACTGAGAAACAAAGAGTTGTAGACATAGTGTTTTTTTCAAACAGAGTTTATTAGATTTTCAGTTGTCACTTTCAGTGACCTTAACTACTAAGCTAGAGGTTCTGGGTTCGATTCCCTTCCAGAACAAAATGTGATGCAGTAACTTTTTCTGTGCTTGCCTGTAACGTATGTTTGTAATTACGTATATTTAAGAATATTACATGTAAGTGGACACGCCACCTGCGTGTTTAAAGTTATATCCTACATCACATCGCGCCATTCAGGGCGCGGAACGCGGGCGAGGGGAGCGAGCGAGCGGCGACGCAGCGAGCCCAGAGCGGGCCCCCACTCACACACTTGCACTTTAGTCTCGCCTAGCGGCGCACGCGCCACGCACCGGGTTACAATATTGTACTACAAGTAATTATGTCAACCTCTATAATATTTAAAGTAATATACATATTTTAAATTCAAACTACGTCGGCCTTTCATTTTATCGCCAACAAGTGGCGACCGTGAGAGGACTCGACACATCAAGTCGTCGTCGAACAAAGAAAATCGCTAGAATTGCGTCAGCCACGCGGCCATCTTGTTGGGGAACAAGTTCCTGCCTGCCTGCTAGCCGTCGGCGTCGCCTGAAAAAGCTAGTGAGGGAGGACATCGGCGAACGTTGGCGACGTCGTGATCCTCTACGGGATACCTACTTCGTGGGAACTTCGCCGGCATTCAAGACACATCGCGTCGCGTCGTGCGAAGAATACCTACCTGTGGGAGCACGTGGTGAACTCTGCTGCGTCGGTGACTTCAACACTGACCATCATAAAGGAAGTAAGCCCGTTCCTAATTCCATTCTTTTCCTATTCCCGACTGTTTGAACTCTGTTTGTTGTGTGGGTGTGTCTGGCTGCTTTAAGCTTTGGGGGATGGCATCTTGCTACTACGCGTGCCTACCGTATATCCACAACCTGTTTATCTGCACAGAGCACGCATATACTTATTTCTAAGCACGCCTTTTTGTGTTTCATGCTACTCGCCCGCGTGCATATTAATTAGGTGTAAAGCTAGGATAAAGCATAGGTAATAGCCACTTCTAGACAACCTATAAACCTATTCATTAACACTTGTCTCAGCGCAATAACTTTTTGTGTTTCATGCTACTTGCCCTTGTGCATATTAATTAGGTGTAACGCTAGGATAAAGCATAGGTAATAGCTACTTCTAAGCAACCTATAAACCTATTCATTAACGCTTGCCTCAGCGCAATAACAAATAATTAACGTTTGCCGTATTATTTATTCGATACCTTAAAACTAGTATCGAACTTTCGAGAACATGCCCGAGTACATAACCGCCGCCATCTTGTTGTGCATAATATTGCTACGTAGTTCTTACACGTTTATCGCCAACAAGCTACCACCAAGTGGCCAGAATTCTTCACGAACTGACGCTAAAAGTAATTGTGGTCCTGAGTGAAATTATCGTAAATGTTCATATTCCATAATCAACTTATTTAAATGATGTTTAGCATCTAGCAAGATAGGATGTTTCTTATCATATTGACATTCACATTGACTTAATCTACCTCCTACCCTAACCAAACCTTCTGAATCCATGAAGGGGTTCAGAGGCAATAACTTGCTTTTATGATTTAATCCTATATTATTTTTAATACAAGCTACTTCCTTAGGAAAAGATTCAGCTTGAATAAACTTAAGCAGCATTTTTAACGACTGATTAAGCTCATCAGCATTCAATGGCCCTGTCAGCTTAGCGGTCGCCAGATCGTATACCGGTGGATTTGCACAATTTATTATAATCTTAGCTCATTGTTGGTCAACCTAATCAATTCAAATTTTATTCATTATGTCTGATAGTGAGGAAAGTACTCTAAAATCGAATATCATACGGAGTCGATTGACCATATTTAAAAATTATATACAACATTTTAAGCATAATAACTCAACGTCTAGTCTTGAAATTAGAGAAATCACATTAAGATTGTCTCAAATCCAAGAATTACTGTCTAAGTTTGATTCGGTGCAAATAGAAATAGAAGAACTTTCTTCCAATTTAGAAGAACAAATGGTGGAAAGAGACACTACTGAGTCAGAATTTTACACTCAAATAGCTCTAGCCCAGGAAATTATTGAGTCAGTTTCAAGTTACAAAGATGGTAATGAATCCACTTACAGTAGTTGCCGTAATAATTCAAATTCAATTAAGTTTCCAACAATCAACTTGCCATCATTTGACGGCAATTATAGCAAGTGGCTTGAATTCAGAGACACTTTTAAGTCTCTTGTAAATGATAATGATTCCATAGCACCTATCAACAAATTTCATTATGTCTAAAATTCTCTATCAGGCAGTGCCAGTATAGTAATACGATCCATTGAGTTTACCGCTAAAGGTTATGAGTATGCATGGAAGGCTTTATGTGACAGGTACAACAATGAAAACATTCTCATAAACAATAATTTACATTCATTGGTATCTATTAACCCTATACAAAGGGAATCTTTTAAGGCTTTTAGATATTTAATCGATCAGATACATAAAAACCTTAACGCATTAAACAACTTAAATATTCCTACCGAGGGATGGGATCCATTAGTTATATATTTAGTAGCTGCAGAGTTAGATCCCAATACTAGTAGGCAGTGGGAGAATCATAAAGGTCATCTTTCACACCATCCTACCCTTGAGGAATTTAGTAAATTCATAGAAATTAGAGCCAATGTTTTAGACACTGCTAATTATAGCCGTAGTAGTTCAGGTCATAAAAATCCTAGTGGCAAGGATAGTAATTTTCAAAACAGATCAGTAAAATCGTTTGCAACTGTCTCTAGTTCTAGCATTAGACCATGTTTTGTTTGCAATAGTAAAGGACATCATGTGCATCGATGTTATACATTTAAGAAAATGAGTGTCAATGACAAGTGGTCCGAGGTCTCTAAGCACAACTTGTGTCCAAATTGTCTTAGATCTGGTCACACTAGTTCAAACTGCTCTTTAAAGGGTTCATGCCGCATTTGTAAAAATAAACATCAAACTATGTTACATAAAAATATTAGAACTGAGTCTATAAATAACATAGATAACTTATTCATTACACCGGAGTCATCTGATAGTAATTTACCCGTGACATTAACAGCCATATCTTCAGGACAAGTCCTCTTATGTACTGCACAAAAGCATGTTGTGAATACTAAAACTAACAAGACTTACCTAGCTCGTGCACTCTTGGATACTGGTAGTCAGATATTGTTCATTACTGAAAACCTTAGAAATAGGCTCAGTTTACAATTAAAACAAAGAAAAAATCTATCAGGCATAACATGTAAAGTAACAGAACAGTGCAGTAACATATCTTCATATCTTCACGCCTTTTATCCCCGAAGGGGTAGGCAGAGCTGTATTACACACCCACACTTCGCCAGATATGTTCCGGTCCCAATGTAATAGGGGGCGAGCCTATTGCCATCTACCGGGCACATTATTAAGCGAGCGATAATTAACATTTTTAATACACACATAACTTCGAAAAGTCAGAGGTGTGTGCCCGAGGTACCTGGGGATCGAACCCGAGACCATCGTCTCGGCAGTCTGTTACGTACACCACTGGGCTACCACCGCTTGCAGTGCAGTATTTTAGTAAAGTCTCAAGTAGGCTTGTTTAGCGTACAAGTTAATTGTTTAGCATTACCAAAAATTACAGCGTACTTACCTTATGTCCCGGTAAACATTGAAAGTTTAGGACTTCCGGAAAATATTTCTTTAGCTGATCCTTTGTTTTATGAACCTTCTGAAATAGATATTTTGTTAGGGGCAGAACATTTCTTTAATGTTATACATACATATGCTCACGCCTTTTTCCCGTCGGGGTAGGCAGAGACAACAGATCGCCACTTGCTTCTATCCTTGCAAACCTCACGTGCTTCCTCTACATTCATTATTCTTTTCATATTATTGGAAATAATAAAATAAGTTTAGGACAAGACAAAACTGTTTTACAAGAGAGTAAGTTAGGCTGGCTGGTAGCTGGTCCTACTGGAGATTCATCTTTTTGCAATTTAAATGAAAATTGTAATTTTGTTAAAAAGGAATCACTTCAAGACATCAATGATTCATTAAAGATATTCTGGGAGGTCGAAGAATTATCGCCTTCAGAATATAGTAATTATTCGGTAGATGAACAATATTTCGAATCTCATTTCAGTAAGCACACTCGCCGCTCACCGGACGGTAGATTTTCGGTCATGATGGCGCTTAAAGAAGATCCCGAACAGGCACCTGGCGACTCCTTCTTCATGGCAAGGAGGCGTTTCTTAAATTTAGAGAGCAGATTAAATAAAAATAAGAATTTAAGTGAACAATACAGCCAATTTATTCATGAATATGCCAACTTAGGTCATCTGAAGGTACTATTATACTATTGTCCCATCATTCAGTAATAAGAGAGGAACATGAAACTACAAAGCTGAGAGTAGTCTTTGACGCTTCGGCAAAAACTAGCTCTGGAAAATCTCTTAATGATATCCAGGCAATAGGTCCCGTCGTACAAAGCGACTTATTGTCTATTCTTATACGTTTCCGAATTCGTAGGTTTGTGTTAACAGCAGATATAGAGAAAATGTATAGACAGATTGCTATTGATGAGTCGCAGCGCTGCTTACAGCTTGTGTTGTGGAGGGATCCTGTCGATACAGAAGTTAGTCAGCCCACTAAAATCTTACAACCAAACACAGTGACATATGGTATGACTTCTGCTCCCATTAAGATCTTACAACTGAATACGGTGACATATGGTATGGCTTCTGCTCCATTTTTAAGCACCAGATGTCTTGTTGAGCTTGCCAATCAGTGTGAAGATAAAATTATTGAAAATGTTATAAAGAACGACTTCTATATCGACGATTTGAATACTGGCGCTTCCACAGAGAGTGAGCTCAGACATATTTACTTAGGCGTTACTAAAACATTAAACTCTGCATGTTTTCCATTGCGAAAGTTTCGAACCAATTGTCCTGAAATTCTTAGTGACAAATCAGAATCTTCAATTAGTCAAGAATTTAATGAAGAAGCTTCTGTGCTAGGCTTAAAATGGTCACCTACGACTGATAATTTACATTTTCCTAGTAAATTAAGGGCTGATTCTAATGTTACCAAAAGAAAAATTATTTCTACTACATGTAAACTTTTTGATCCTTTAGGTTAAGTGAGTTGTTGTATTATTAAACTAAAAATTCTTCTTCAGAGTTTATGGAACGCCAAACTGGGCTCGGATGATCCAGTACCTGAGCCTTACATTAAGAAATGGCTAGTTTTCATTAATAATATTCATTATTTATCAAACATTGTAATACCTCGTTGTGTTTTAGGTAAGTGCTCAGACATAAAGCTTCATTGTTTCGTTGATGCTTCCCAGTAAGCCTATGGCGCTTGTGTGTATATGCGTTCAGTAGATGATAAGCAAAATGTTACTGTAAGATTACTGTGTGCAAAGACTAGAGTGTCGCCTATAAAAACACTTACCATTCCTCATTTGGAATTATGTGGTGCATTAACCTCATTAGCTCATTAGTGTGATAAGGTATTGCGGTCTATTCCGTATAGTGTAAATAATAAATATATGTGGACGGATTCCACGGTTGTTCTTAGTTGGCTTAGGACTCAAAGTAAGATCCGGACGCTCGGTGCCACCACTGCGTCGATTGCGGGGAGGACACGGCGCAACACACGCTCGCCGAGTGTGCAGCTTGGGAGGAGCAGCGCCGTGTCCTCACAAATGAAGTAGGAGGCGATCCGACGCTGCCGGCCGTAGTACGGAGGATGGTCGGTATCGCAGAGTCGTGGGACGCAGTGGTATCCTTCTGCGAGGACGTGATGTCGCAGAAGGAAACTGCGGAACGGGAGAGGGAGATCTCGACTCCCTTCCCCGGCCGCAGAAGGCGCACCGGGCGCAGTAGAAGGGCGGACAACGCCCTTTTCCGGCCCCCATAAATGGGTCCAGGGGCGAGGGACTCGGGGAAGTCCCCGCCTCCTATTCGATGGACCCAAGTTGCAAGCGCGCGGGTGTCGGCGCGCACCTCTAAGGCGATGCACGGGGTAGTTCAACACCTCACTACCCCGTGCAGGAGACGAGGCCCGGACAGACCCGGCCAGCACTAGTGTGGGGCTGCGGAAGAATTTGGATTCCCGCGGCCCCGCGCGCACGTGCGAGGAGACACCGGGGTGGTTTTGGCCGGTAAGAGTC
The DNA here is from genome assembly GCA_944739405.2 of Euclidia mi. Classification (NCBI taxonomy): domain Eukaryota; kingdom Metazoa; phylum Arthropoda; class Insecta; order Lepidoptera; family Erebidae; genus Euclidia; species Euclidia mi. Next base: position 27,780,398 of record OX123182.2, read on the forward strand.
CGGCACGCCCCTCCGCCTTTCCCCAGGCGGAGGTAGTCCAAGAGGATTACCCCCCGCAAAAAAAGGACTCAAAGTAAGATGTTACAAGTGTTTGTACGCAATAGAGTAAATAAAATCAATGAGTTAACTAAAGGTTTTAAATGCAACCATGTTCTAACCAAGGATAACCCTGCAGATCTTGCCTCTAGGTGCATTGACCCGCAACATCTGCAGTCATGTTCTTTGTGGTAGGAAGGTCCCTTGTTTCTAAACAAAAGTTATACGGAATGGCCTGCTGAGGTTAGCACCTTTCCTATTGATAACTTACCTGAGATTAAAATATTGCATACCGTAAAAGATAATTTAGATTATACTTATTCGTTTATTCAATTCGAAATTCATTCTAACTATTTAAAATTAAAAAGAATATATTCTTAGGTTTTATGTTTTCTTAATAATTGTTATAAAAATAATTCTAAGCTGGCAGGGCCATTGAATGCTGATGAGCTTAATCAGTCGTTAAAAATGCTGCTTAAGTTTAGTCAAGCTGAATCTTTTCCTAAGGAAGTAGCTTGTATTCAAAATAATATAGGCTTAAATCATAAAAGCAAGTTATTGCCTCTGAATCCTCTCATGGATTCAGAAGGTTTGATTAGGGTAGGAGGTAGATTAAGTCAATCTGAATGTCAATATGATAAGAAACATCCTATCTTGCTAGATGCTAAACATCATTTAAATAAGTTGATTATGGAATATGAACATTTACGATTATTTCACTCAGGACCACAATTACTTTTAGCGTCAGTTCGTGAAGAATTCTGGCCACTTGGTGGTAGAAACTTAGCTCGGTCTATTACCAAAAAATGTATTGTTTGTACCCGCTTTAGAGGACAAACTGTTCAACCTATTATGGGTGATTTGCCTGCCGTCAGGGTCAGTACCGATTTTCCTTTTAATTCATGTGGGATTCTCTACATTTAGAGTTGGTCAGCGATCTGACAACAGAAGACTTCTTATCATGCTTGCGCAGGTTCATATCGCGGCGCGGTAAACCCTATGCGATCTATTGCGATAACGGCACAAATTTTATTGGAGCCAACAATGAGTTAAAAGGGTTATACGGTCAAACCGTCAAACAGTTTCAGACTACGCAGCGACTGAAGAGATTAGATTCATATTCAGCCCAGCCTATTCTCTACATTTTGGGGGCATTTGGGAGGCAGGGGTTAAATCGGCAAAGTCTTTATTTAAACGCGTAGTTGGCAATGCCTCTCTCACTTTTGAAGAGTTAGCAACGCTCTTCACGCAAATAGAGGCCATACTTAATTCCCGTCCTATTTTCCCACTCAGCTCCGATCCTACCGACTTAAACCCATTAACACCTGGGCACTTTCTGATTTGTCGTCCATTAGTATCAACGCCGTCATTGCCTGTTGACTTAACCAGACCCAACAGATATCAGAAAATAGAGCAAGCTCGGCAGCAGTTTTGGAAAAGATGGCGCTTGGAGTATATGGCGGAACTACAAAATAGAGCGAAATGGAAAAAACACCAAACCCCTATCAAGGTTGGGGACCTGGTAATAATAAAGGAAGATAATGTGTTGTCCCTGCACTGGAAGATTAGGAGAGTATCTCAAGTGTTTCCAGGTCCAGATAGAGTCTGTCGAGTGGCAGACGTTTACACAATCAAGGGAACAATCCGACGAGCAGTAAATAAATTATGTCTACTGAGTGCTTCAGAGTCCCAAAGAGTTTGAAAGGAGATAAACGTCCTTTCAATGCCGCGGAGGATGTACACGCCACCTGCGTGTTCAAAGTTATATCCTACATCACATCGCGCTATTCGGGGCGCGGAACGCGGGGAAGCGAGGGGAGCGAGCGAGCGGCGACAAAGCGAGCCCAGAGCGGGCCCCCACTCACACACTTCCACTTCAATTTCGTATAAGGGTTCGATTCCGGTGAGTCAAGAGAAACAACGTGATCGCTTCAAGTATGATTTAATACTCTTTTAATTATAATTAGTACATTGAATATATAGTCTTAATCTAGGATAACTGACATCATCATCACATGACTATTCATTCTTCTTTGTCTTACATACACCATACGCCCTACCAAAACAGAAAAAAAAAATAAACTAACACCTTTTTATTTTTTTTTATTAAACATTTAATAATTTTGTCCTATTTTTATGTATAATTTCTTAAATTACGTAAGATTTTAACATTAGGATCAAGATCATCTAATACCTTAAAAGGACCATCATACACATTATCAAACTTATTGCCAGTTTCATTCTTAACTAACAATAAATCATCTTTCTTATACATTATAGGTTTTAAATATTCATCAAATTTACATTTCCTTAACAATTTAGAGTTTAACAAATTTTGTCGTGCTTCGTATTAAGCTTTTCGTAATCTAAATTTTAATTGTAAGGGATAACTTTCGGAATTATATAAAGGTTCAACAGTACAATTTTGTAAATTTCTAGGAATGTTACATAATTTGCCAAATACAAGTTCATAAGGTGTATAGTTTGTTGACGAATGTACAGAGGTATTATAGGAAAAACACCAATACGGGAGCCAGTCACTCCAATATCTACTATTATTATCTGTTTGAATTCTCAAAAATGCATTTAATGATTTATGGAAATTTTCTAAAGATCCAATCGATAGGCACAAGCAAATGTTTGTTTAATATTTAATAGTTTACATACCTCGGTCATTGTGTTGGAAATAAATTCAGTTCCTCTGTCCGTAGCAATTTCACGTGGAATACCATACCTTAACATAAAGTTGTCGACGAACGCTCGAGCCACGCTTACACTATCTTTCCTAACTAATGGATATGCTTCTACATACTTACTTAATTCACATTGTAATGTGAGTATAAAAGAGTAACCATAATAATCCTTATCTGAGGGCCCAACTATATCTAAAAATATTTTATCAAAAGCCGACTGCGCAGTCGTAGTAATTACCATTGGTTGCTTAGTATGTAACGAATGCTTTTGTTTTTGGCATTTGTCACATTTCTTAACAAATTCTGCCACGTCCTCAGACATTTTTGGCCAAAAGTAGTATTTTTTTATATTATTTATCATACGTCTAGTGCCTGCGTGCCCACTCGTGGGAAGCAAGTAAAAGTCATTAAGTACTACTCGTTTGTCATCATCATTTACTATTCTTATTAATCCTTTTATAACCGCTTGACCGCGCACAAGTGACTATTCTCCCTTTTTCGAAATGCCGTAGACTGCGCACAAGTGACTATTTTCCCTTTTTGGTTACAGCGCTATACTCGGTCTGAATTGACTGTTTCTTTCTATTACGTAATGTTTTAAATTATTTTTCTCTGTTCTATTCAAATCATTGAACATTTCTTGATGCTAAAAATACGAAGCGAGTCTTAAAATCGTTAACCCGGAACGAAAAAATAATGTCAAATGCCACTCTTTGTTTCGCGCGCTCCGTGATTACGTGCTTATCGTATGCATGTAATTAAATATTTTTATACTATGATACATGTTTTTTTTATATAATTCGGTGAAGAGAGAATCCCTCTACAGTTAAAACTCATCAAATATGTATGTCATTGATTTACTTTTTAAAATAATCCTGTTTAAAATACACAAAGTGTTTTTTTCAACGATAGTCAATGTTCGCTGCTAAGTAATTACGTGCTTATTGTATGCGTGTAATTAAATATTTCTATACTATGATACATGTTTTTTTTTTAATTCGGTGTAGATAGAATACCTCTACAGTTAAAACTCATAAAATATGTATGTTATCGATTTACTTTTTAAAATAATCCTGTTTAAAATACACAAAGTGTTTTTTTTAACGATAGTCAATGTTTGCTGCTAAGTAATTACGTGCTTATCGTATGCGTGTAATTAATTATTTTTATACTATGATACATGTTTTTTTTATTTAATTCGGTGTAGATAGAATACCTCTACAGTTAAAACTCATAAAATATGTATGTTATCGATTTACTTTTTAAAATAATCCTGTTTAAAATACACAAAGTGTTTTTTTTAACGATAGTCAATGTTTGCTGCTAAGTAATTACGTGCTTATCGTATGCGTGTAATTAATTATTTTTATACTATGATACATGTTTTTTTTATTCAATTCGGTGTAGATAGAATCTCTCTACAGTTAAAACTCATAAAATATGTATGTCATCGATTTACTTTTTAAAATAATCCTGTTTAAAATACACAAAGTGTTTTTTTCAACGATAGTCAATGTTCGCTGCTAAGTATAATAAATTAGAAAATAAATATCAACAAAAAGAATTCATACGACTTGAAAGAGTCACTTATGAGGTTGAAGAAAAACATCACTTCAACTTACTCATTTTACCGAATTATCAACAATAAATGTTTATGTTAGCGCGCCCATCTGGCGAGCGGCGGCGCGACATTTTGTTTAGAACGTGAGCGGTCAAGTGAATTCGGCGAATTGGCGCTAGCGGTCAAGCGGATAATATAAATTCGTGGACCGGTCCAATTATTATTTCCACAACATTTATTTAACCATTTAAAATACTTCTCATTATTATTATTCTTTATAATATAAATTTCATTCATTGATAGTTTCTTACAGATAGATTCCAAATCTCTCACGAAAGCGTCTCGCGCTGAGCATGATCGAGAACTTGGGTCTATATAAATTGACATCTTAGATGGTATATAAATAAAATCATTTACTTTAACGTATTTAGCATTGGATGCTAATACACAAGTAGAAATTATTAACTCGGTACAATTTTTCGGTTTTCTAAGAATTTCAACGACTCTCGGTTGATCAGACCGATCATCTGTTTTGTTCTTATCTACCGACGAATTGCTACTTAATCGATTTTTCGTCATACTCCTAGTCATGATGTTCACAACATTTTGATTAATACTTTTTAACTCATCAGAAGTAATAACGATGCGAGATAACGCGTCTGCAGCCACGTTATTCACATCCTTTACGTATTCAACCACATAATCGTATTCATCTAATATTAGCCGAAATTTTAGCAATCTACTAGAAGGATTATTGAAACTAAACAGATAAAGTAATGGTTTATGATCAGTTTTTATTATAAACTTTTTACCAAACAAATAGGGTCTGAAATATTAAACTGACCAAACAATAGCAAGGAGTTCCTTTTCTATGGTTGGATAATTTAATTCTGATTTATTTAATGGTCGGCTTGCATATGCAATTGGTAAGTAATTTTTATTACATAAAACGGAACCTATAGCTAATCCAGAAGCATCTGTATGCAATATAAACTCATTTTCCTTGTCAAAATTTGGATATTGTAATATTGGGGGATTGGTCAAAGACTGCTTTAATAACTGTAAAGAATTTTCACACTCTGTATTCCAAATAAATTTAACACCTTTTCTACAAAGTTTATTTAACAGAATTGTTATTTCAGCGAAATGTGGTATAAATTTACGGTAGTAATTGACAAAAGCGACAAAACGTCTGACTTCGTCACTATTTTTTGGGATAGGATAGCTCTATATTACTCGCGTCTTTTCAGGGTCAGGTGACACTCCACTAGCAGAAACAACATGCCCTAAATACAGCAATTCTTTCTTTAGAAATTGGCATTTTTCGGGGTTAATTTTTAAATTTACGCTACTAAGTCTTTCAAAAATGTCAATTAAATGTTTATTATGATTTTCTAAACTTCTTCCTATACAGATTAAATCGTCTAAATAAATAAGGCACTTTTCATGGTTCAAACCAGACATTGCTACTGTCATTAGGCGACTGAAAGCACTAGGGCTGATTTTTAAACCCATTGGTCGTTTCATCTGATATTGTTTACTTGTAGTAAATGCTGTGTACTTTCTGCTTTCAAGGCTTAATTCTAATTGAAAATAACCTTGACTAAGATCTAAATGGCTAAAATATATTGCCCCTGATAAAGAATCGAGGATATAGGAGATGTTAGGCAAAGGAAATTTATCATCTTGAAGGCTGTCGTTTAATTTTCTATAATCAATAACAACGCGCCATTTTTTATTACCACTGCTATCAGTTTTCTTAGGAACCAATAACACAGGGCTGGACCACTCATTAATACTTTCTTCTATAAAGTCATTACGCAACATTTCGCCAATTTGTCTATCAATTTCAGCTTTTTGACTTTTAGGAAGTCTATGGTTTGGTATATACCGGGCAAGTATTATCTTTTAAATGTATGGACTGCTGGTACAAGTTGGTAACACCTAACTTATCACCTGGCAGCAAAACACATCAGAGTACTTTGCGCAAATGTTTTCAATTGTTTGTTCCTCTCGATTTAAATGTTTAAAATTCAAAATAAAAAACAAACGCTTGACACGGTCAGCATTTAAATTATTACCACTGAAAGAACACAAATAATAATCATTTAAACTTACAACGTCCGGTGTAAAATAACTTAAACAAACATCTGTCTCTCTAGTATTCAAAAACTTAAGGTGAGGTTGCAGTACAGTACGTAGCTCGACCTCACCCCCCGCAAAAACAAAAACACGAGGGTGGCGTCAGCGAGTGAGCGGGGGGCGGGGAGGGGGGGTTTCGTGTGTGCGTGTGCCACAGCGCAGCGTAAAAAAAACTGTAGATGAGTTATGCAAACTTCAAAAGTGGCACATTAAAAACAGGCTAAATGTCTCATTTGGCTTTAGTGGCACATTAAAGACAGGCTAAATGTCTCATTTGGCTTTAGTCGCGTACGCGCTGCGGTCGGAAGCGCTCGCCTTTTACTCGCGTGTGTGTACGTTACATTTGAAAATACCGTCGTATGTAATGAGATTTTGCACAAACTATAGTAGGAAAATAACTAAAAGATATGGAATCACTTCTCATTCATGAGTATAACAATATTACAACATTTTATTTACAATTTATAATAAATTCAGTATCACAAATAATAGAGTGAATAAAAAAAAATGGCATTTAGCGAGTGTAAAAGAGAAGCAGTATTGTGCGTGTACAAAGACTAAAAAACAAAGTATCCAGATGGGACATTCGTAATAATAAAATACTGATGTGTGTTTTTGTCAAGTAATAAAAGTGATTTGAGGCTGAATCAACACAATATATTATTATTATAGAAATACAAAATCATACGTAAGTTACAAACATTGACGGATGATCAAAGTCCATTCACTTGTTCTTGTTTTTCTCCTTTTAGTGTTAAACAACTAAGGAGATTGTAGTGCACAGTTTTCGCTGCCGACCCACCGTACCCCTGGCAGTACCCCTGGGGGTATGGTGGGTCTTTCAAAGCGTAACCGTACTCCCAGATAATATTGTTGTGTAATAAGTTTATTAATTTCAGTTCGTTAATTTCAAGTTCCACTATTTTATAGGATCATTCCCAGTAGCCCTATTGAACAGTTCTATTATATCATCATCAGCCTTTTTCAGTCCACTGCTGGACTAGGCCTCTCCTTTGAAAGGAGGAATTGGCCTACTATACCACGCTGGCCAAACGGGTTGGTATAGGGTTTGTATCAAGTTTTTCTTCTCTTACAGTGCTGTTTTCTGCATAATATGCTCCCTCTGTCGGCTCTTACGACACCCATGGGATGATATGGAGTGGTGACAATCCGTTCATAAAGACGTTCATTTGTTTTGTAGGCGTTCAATTGTTTTGTAGACGATCCTACATTTAACACATTTTTATACATACATATTTATTCGGATTGTGAGCGCGATGTTGTGACACTACCCTTGTAAAACATACATAGAACTAGTGGGAAATTTCCTATAACTGTTTCCCATTAGTTCTATTCTTCTCATCAAGTTGTGCTATTAGAACTAGTGGGAAAAAAGTATCACTAGTTCTATCATAGAACTAGTGGGAATGATCCGACAGCGCTAGGATGATGATGATGATGACGGGTCTTCAACAATACAAAGCATTATAACCATTAATTAGCAGGAATACCTAAACGTTTTATTCTCTAATATTATTTATCTTCTTGTTGCTCTATATCATCGTACTAGCGCTTGTCTTCGCTTGTCTAAAAATACAAAAACGTAAGTAGTAAGTCATTATCATACGAGAGATAACACTGGTCAGTTTAATGTCCACGTAGCACGTTGGTACAACACTACGAGCATTTCAGCCAGGAGTACGGTTAAGCTTTAAAAGACCCTCCATACCCCCAGGGGTATTGCCAGGGCTACGGTGGGTCCGCAGCGCACAGTTTTTATATTAACGTACTGTTTTAGGTTTCCATTGAATGAAATGTACTTTTTTAATAAATCTTATAAATAAATCACATCGACTTTTTATTTCCCTACCTTAAATGAATGAATCAAATTTACTTTGAGGCGAATTGAATTTACTCAAGACAGACAAAGTGATCATGTCGCATCTGAGTCAAATTATTGTTTGTGAAACGGTCAGCATGATGTCACAATGTCGCGCTTCGGTCCAGAGAGTATATGTTTATCTCTATTTCGCGCTTGCGATTAGATGTGCTATCTCACTTACACTTCTTATCTAATTCTTAGTGTGTCGTTTTGACATATTTATATTAGTGTGCGTACGCTTTTCGCGATGCGTGCCACTGGTAAGCTCCGTCATGTTACCTTGTCAGTAACCTGTCTACGGTTTTTTACTAGTATGTCTATGGTTTGAACGATTGAGTTTGGAATACGAATTACTTTGTACTTTTGCGAAAACGTACATGCGGGGGTGGAGGGGGATTTTGCGGAGCAACGACGTACGTCCGCCCTCAATCACGCCTAGACAGGCACTGATGAACGGCCGGCGAGCGATATAATGCCAACATTTTGTAAATTTTTTTTTTGGAGAAAAATGATAACGAAATTACGAAATCTAGTTTTACCATATATTTTAAAATAAAAAGCTGTTTCTATTGATAATACTTTCATATAAATTCTTTATAGAATCTTTAAGCAGTACACGTTTAAAATTGTGATTTAGTGCCATGTTTGACATTTTTTTTTATCGAGCCAATCATTCCAAATGGTGTTTCTATCTTTACGATTTACTAGAATATATGTTCAACTTTTATACTTTACGGAGAAAGACCAAATACGGCCTGTAGCGGCCAGAAAGTTGTGAATCGTTGAAATTAAACATATAATTTTTAAAAATTTTACATCGAAAACGATGTAAAATTTTTAAAAAATTTTTGATAGAGTATCGGTGAAAGAATTTAGTTTTTAAAGATTAATTATTTTGAATAAGCTATGGTAATAGCGGATGAATGTCTTATGTTGCCAGCATTAAAAATAAAATGAAGTATGGTAGGCAGAAATTGTTTTAAGGAAATAATATTTTTATTACTATATTAGAAAACAATATATTTTATTTACTTTATAAGTATATTTGTAAAAAGAATCAAGAAATATATAATTTATTATACATTCCATAATTATTAATCGGTAAAAATCGTTTTGTATTTTAATCGATAGTAGAAATATTTTTTCAAAACATTTGCAACACTTTTTTTATCTGTTATGTCATTCGTGTTGCTACTGTGTATCGTAAATATTTTGCTCTGATTTATTGGTGTTTTCGTACGGTTTTAATGTAATGTAATTGAATATAAATTCAATAATAATGATCAGTACCTTCTACCCATGCTAAGAATATGCAGCGGTGTTTGTGATTGTGGTAAGCTTTTTTGGACGAGTATACATAGTACGAGGTTCCCTAGTACACAGGTGATTATTCATTATTATTTGCCACTCTTTATGTAGTTTTTGTTCTTTAAGACGCAAAAACATACTTTTATTTACATCTAGGTATTATATTTATGTTAAAATTCAATTTTGAGGTATTTCCGCAACTAAATATACCTTTTTTAATTTCCATTTCAAATATCTCGTATCTTATTTCCACCAAAAGTTATTTAAAAAGAAATTATACAGGTTAATAGAGTAGTCATTTATCTTCAAAACACACATGGTGTTGTGTTTGGCCGTGCCAGGCCCATAATGTATGGCCAAATGGTACATCTCCTTTTTATTCATTAAAAATATCATAGTTCATGGGACTTTCAGACGTTTAAATCTTAAAAAGTACTGCAACCTCGCCTTAAGAGGTATTTTACCGTCCTTAGGCTTCACTAAGATTGCAGCTAAAAATAAACCTTCGCATAATTGCTTAGGCATAATAACACATTCATCTTGTAAATGTGTCTGCACTAAATATGTAACTTCACACCTGGCTGAGGTATTGTCATGTAACTATTTTTGCCTAGTTGTCCCATTTGTAACGGAATACTAACGGGTACCTTATGGTTAATAGTCAGAACATTTTGTTCAAAATCTAAAATACAATTAAATTTACTCAAAAAGTCTTGTCCCAAAATGCCATCGGTTCTACAAGAAAAGTTTTTAAATACATAAAACTTATGCTCATACTCAACATTACCATAACTTAATGTAAGATAAACAAAGCCATCGCAATATACGTGACCTCCTATACCATTTATTTTAATCCGCTCTATATGGAATGGAACATTACAGTTTTCTAATACATCTTGCCTAACTATGAACAATGACGCGCCGGTGTCAAGTAACCTACTACGGGCAACTTGAAAAACATTTAAATTTATTGAATTAATATTTTGACAATAAAAATGTTCATGCACGAAAAAACAAATTTTTATTCTCAGTTTCAGTCTTTACTTCAGAATTTTGTATGGACTGAGAACTATTACTGCTGTTACTCGAAGCAGCTAAGTTAATCTGATGTTGTCGGGCCGAGCGACGAAATGTTGTGTGGTCACGAAAACCACCACGACCGCGATAGTTAGATGAATTATCAAAGTTACGAATTCCACTTGGACCACATTTATTACCACGACCACGATTATTATAATTCTGTGAATTTGAAAATACTCTAAGCGTACCCCTATTAAAACTATTCTGAAAATTACCACGTTGATAACGGTTTGACCTACCTCGGTTTTGATGGAAGCTCATCACTCGTTCGCCTTCTGTATTCGGTGCCATCTCGTCCAATGCACCTTGGATAGCATCCTTTAAAGAGCTATAGTTTCGTACTGCAATAATCGTACTGACTCGACTGTTACGCAGGCCGTCGGCAAATCTTTTAATCGCAATACGCTCATTTATTGGCCTCAATATTTTATATGCTCCGGAATCGCCGTTAGCCTGTGTAATAGTCAAATCCACGAATAACTGCTCCAGCTCCTTACCGTACTCCTCAATACTCTTGTTATGTTGTCTCGCATGGTGCAGCTTATTCTGGATCGCTGTGTCTGATTTTTCGGGCAACAATATGTTAGGCATGTCACTAATTAAATCTGTAACAGATGAATAATCATTACGCATGCGCAGCTTGGCGCTTTCTGATATACGGGACATTAAAACAAATTGGATCAGTCGCTTTTTGCCACTATCAATCATATAGTCATACATTTCGATACTTGAGATTAAACGTTTGGTTGTATCAATATCCCCTGTCATTACGGGCAACAATGCATTGGCAGTTTTCAGATCAAATTTCTCCATGGTTTTTATCGTAACCTCTGTACTATCCGAACAAAGCTGAACAATTTTTGAATATAATTTAATTAATTTTGTACATAAGTCTGTCACAATATTGATTTCATCACTCTCGATTTCCTTTTCGCTTCACGGGGATCTTAATCTTCGGCGGTTCTAGTGTTAAACTTATTATCTTTTGTAAAGAACAAAACTGTGTATATATATCGTTTGTCTCATGTAATTTAATTTCTCTTATAGTAGATGACCTTCGACTCGGGCCTAGTTTGGTGAGGTAATCTTTAATATACTTTAATTTATCAAATACCTCCTTAGCCTCATTTGCCATAACATATTACTTAAGTCTAGAAGAGAAGGAAAATACGAAAGGTTAAGAATACATGGTGGGACAAGGATGTACAATCAGCAGTGTCAGAGAAGAAGAAAGCTTGGTCAGGTTGGTTGGCTGCCAGAGCAAATGAAAGAATGGGAAAAGCAACGAGTGTAGACATAGATGAAGCAAAAAAGGAGTTTGTTAGGTCAAAAAGAATAGTGAAAGAAATGGTTAAAAGGAAAAAAGAGGAAAAGAAAGATGACTTTGATAGCAGATTATCTGACGATTTCCAGAGGAACATTAAGTTTTTCTGGAAATCCGTTCGTGCAGTTCGAGGAAGAAATCAATCCTCAGAACACACATCCATCAGAGACGAGAATGGAAGTATAGTAAATGGTGAATTGTGCGTGCTGAAGAGATGGAAAGAGTATTTTGAAAGTTTATTTGAAAGAACGGCGATAGAGACACCGATAGCTGAAGTGAATTGTAATGGTAGCAATGATGAAAGCGTTATTGGCGTGGATGAGATCGTGAAGGCACTGAGAAGTATGAAAGTAGGTAAGGCTGCAGGATATGATAGGATTACAGTCGAAATGCTGAAGGCTGGACAGGGCATCATAGTTGGTCAGTTGCAGCGGTTATATAACTTGTGTTGGAACACCGGCCGAGTACCTAATGACTGGACCACAGCTGTAGTTGTGCCTCTTTTTAAAGGAAAAGGCTCGCAACAAGACTGCAAAAACTATAGAGGCATTAGCCTTTTCAGCATTGTTGGCAAATTGTATGCAAAGGTACTTATTGAAAGAGTTATGGAAGTAACCGACAAGAAAATATGGGATGTACAAGCGGGATTCCGAAAGGGTATGGGATGCACAGATCAGGTTTTTTCCTTGCGAAGCATAGCCGGAAAATTTTTGGCCAAAGGTCAAAAGGTCTATTGCGCATTCGTGGATTTGGAAAAGGCTTACGATAAAGTGGTGAGGAATGAAATGTGGTCGGTGCTGTCAATGAATGGGGTGGACAGCAGCCTCATTCGAGCTCTGAAATCCCTTTATGAGGATTCTAGAGCTTGTGTGAGGATAAACGGGGCATACACTGACTGGTTTACCATCGATAAAGGTGTTAGACAGGGATGTGTAGCGTCGCCGTGGCTGTTTAACCTTTTCATGGACAGTTGTTTGCAAGATTTAAAACATAGTGACTGCAGATTAAGGATGAATGGGTTACTCGTCAAATGCCTCCTTTATGCTGATGATCAGGTTATACTTGCATCTTCAACGGAGGAGTTGCAGGAGATGGTAACAATCATGCATCGTGCGTTAGAAAGGAAAGGAATGAAAGTGAATATAAGTAAAACGAAAGTTATGGTTTTTGAAAAGGAGGAATGCGTTACGGCTTGCAATGTTTTAATCGATGGACAGCGAGTGGAACAAGTGAATGAGTTTGTTTACTTAGGTACGTTGTTTACAAGAGATGGTAAGAATGAAGCAGATATTGAAAGGAGAGTTAATGCAGGTAATAGTGTGAATGGAGCTCTGAAGGCGTTTATGAACAGTCAAAACGTGTCCAAAAAGGCACGTTTGGCTGTACATAGAGGTGTGTTAGTGCCTACCCTTATGTATGGTAGTGAAAGTTGGGTATGGCAGAAGAGATTTGAAAGTAGAATAAATGCTGTAGAAATGAGAGCACTGAGAAGTATGTGTGGTGTGTCTTTGACCGACAGAGTAAAGAATTGTGTGATACGAGAGTGGTGTGGGGTAAAAGAAGATGTAGTGACAAGCATTGAGAAAGGCATGTTAAGATGGTTTGGGCACATGAAGATATATCAGGCTAGTGTAAATGGGACAGGACAAAGGGGAAGACCTAGGAGAACGTTCTCTGACCAGATTGGAGACCTCCTGAAAAAAGGACAAGTCAGAAGTACCCTTAACAGAAGAGCATGCATGAGAGACTGGGACTGGACTTGATGGGAGTGAGTGAAGCAAGTGAGGTATGCCAGGATCGTTGCAAATGGCGTTCCTTGGTCTCTGCCTACCCCTCCGGGAAACAGGCGTGAGTCTATGTATGTGTATGTATGTAATAATATAATCGTCACGATATCATGACATTAGGCGTTAATAAGAAAAATAAAATATAGACAACATACATGGTCAAATTAAAAAGAAAATAATATCTAAGATATATGAGTAAAATAGGTGTAAAATGTTTTTACGATACACATTTTATGAATAATTGATTTTTGACTACACTAGCCGCACTTGTTACCTCACGCACTTATTACCGTACGCACTTATTTTGGCACAAATCACCCACTTTGTACTCCCGCCGGAGAAGTACCAGCAGCCGGGACACCAGTGGCCTGTCTACGGAACAAGCACAACGATCTTCGCAACTCGTACTCATTGATGCCTCTCTCGATCCATTTGCCATGGCATTTTCTATACAAACGCAACAGCAATACCGCTCTTCCAACAGCCAAAACAACACAAATTGTTATGAGAATATAGTTTGTGCTACTTGCATGCTGCAACAACTGTTCCGTTGCAGCGGAATTTCCAGCGCCATTCTGCGCTATTATCACTTCTTGCTCTTTAGACTGTTGCTTGCTCATACTGTCTCTTTGTAAGACGAAAAACTCGCGAAAAACAGTTCAAACGTACGAAAGTTACGCCAATCAGTAAGAAATCGTTCCAACGCAATGAAATCATTATTAGTCTTAAAACTTCACAAACCACTCAATGTTTACATTAACGATTCCTTTAACGGCACATCGCGTCGCGCTGGCAGGGTCGCCATATAAGGGTTCGATTCCGGTGAGTCAAGAGAAACAACGTGATCGCTTCAAGTATGATTTAATACTCTTTTAAGTATAATTAGTATATTGAATATATAGTCTTAATCTAGGATAACTGACATCATCATCACATGAGTCTTAATCTAGGATAACTGACATCATCATCACATGACTATTCATTCTTCTTTGTCTTACATACACCATACTTGCCTAGCGGCGCTCGAACAGCGCACCAGGTTACAATATTGTACTACAAGTAATTCTGTCAACCTCTATAATATTTAAAGTAATATACATATTTTAAGTTCAAACTACGTCAGCCTTTCATTTTATCGCCAACGGTAAGTATATTTATTAGTTATCTGGTTACTTTAGTACAAGGACTGTCTCTTTAGGCATTTAGCATACATCAAGCTCAGTTCGAAGCTTGATTCCAGTGTGAGCTATGATCAATCACCAACATAAGCGCAGCTTCAAACACATACCTTTGATAGATTAAACCCTTCGTTCCACTTGAATAAGCATCTTGATATCAAATCACTTGTATCAATAGTCAATCATTGTCAATAGTGAATCAAGTACAAGATTCAAGTACTCGAAATAACAGACGTTTCAATGTTCACTCATACTTACGTTACGGTACAATCGGTGACACAATTATATACATAGTAGGGATATTTTGAAACACTTTGAATATAAAGAGAGTGTTGTGAAAATAAGATGTAGTGACAACTATCGAGAAAGGTATGCTAAGACGGTTTGTGCATATGGAGAGGATGGAGACCAGAAGACTCACCTGACTGTGAATGAGACATGAGGAAGGGGAAGACCTAGGCGGACGTTTTCTAGACAGATTGGATATATCCTAAAAAGAGACAGGTTATAAGTACCCTAAAACGCAGAGCATGTATGAGGCATGTGATGAGAGTGAATGAAGCAAGAGAGATAGGTCAAGATCGTTGCAAATTGCGGTCTTAGTCTCTGCGTACCCCTTCGGAAAACAGGCGTGAGATTATGTGTCTATGTATGTTTGAATATCGTGGTAAAGTGGTAACTGTACATATCTAGCGACTTATTATACAGATGGTGCACAAAGAGCAATACCCCTCCACATACCTGCAGAGTACGTAGAAATATCAGTGCCTGCTGTCATGAAGCCGTATGACAGTCGTAACAGGGAGTCAGTATTATCAAATATCCGGACTTCAGTTTGAATGAAATAATATCGATATCCCTCTGGGTTGCGGACGTATGACGTCAGAATATAGACATCGATATTCTGTAAATATAGAATACTAGCTTTTGCTTGCGGCTACGCTCGCGTTAAATGCGGGGTAACACAAATCGCCTCTAATTTTAGGGGGTTAGGTTATGCAAAAAGCCCAATAATTACGTTATTTTCTTCATTACTAAGAGTGAGTATACCAAGTTTCAGTTCCTTACGATGAATATTGGACAAATTCACTTCAACCTCGTCTACAAACCCTTCCGTTTTATTTTTGCAGCAAATGGTAGCCTATGTCCGTCTTCATGGTTCAATAATTATATCTTTTTGCTTAATTTCATCAAAATCGGTTCAGCCGTTTTAGCGTGAAAACGGAACAAACAAACATACATACACACTTTCGCGTTTATAATATTAGATAAGGAATTATGAGTATCATCATCACCCAAGCGTTATCGAAGTTGCATTCAATAAATCCGCCTTAGGCCCGAGGTTCAGTCACGTGTTTAACCAGGTTTGAAAGAATATTAGCTTTTCCATAATATTATTTTTTGCGAATTAAATTGTATTTTGCTTCTGACTATAAAACATAATAACATCATAAAGATTTTATTGACATAATACATTTTGAAAACACATCGTGGTAGCGCCATCTAACCTTTCCAGTGCTAGTTAATTATGTCAACGTCAATGGTTCGTCGCTGCTCGGCCAATTCGAGCGATCGTTTTCATGAATACCCTCCCAAAACGCCTCGCTATTGGCTGCCGTGCTCAACGGCGACGAAGAAAGAATGGAAGATTCGAGACGCGCCGATCTCATGTCCGTCGTATACCGCAGTCCGCACCGCCATATATAATTATTACCGCTTATACCAAAAAACCTAACAAACCCGCTCGCAAGTGAAAGTGATTTGTGTAGTGGAGTGATTCAAGCAGCTTCAGAATTCCCGAAGAAACCAAGCGGCCGCCATTTGCAAGGAAAAGGACTGCCGAGCAAGGTAAGAGGCTCCTAACCACAACACCTTTTCACTTCCTCACTTCCTAGTCGATAAGAACCAAAATCCTACAGTCCACAATATTAATAGTTTTATCAAATCGACTAGGAACATTCGGTTTCGGTGTAACGCCGAACCATTTTTTTGGTCATACGAGTCGGATTCATTTACGTTTTATACGTAAAACCTCGTTATATCTATATACCTAGGCAGTTTTAGCACCTAGCTATACTCGTAGTCCATTCACATAACCGTCACATGGTTGTTTTCGCACGCATCAGTAGGTAATATACTTTTATGTAGCTACCTACTTACCCAATTATTATTTCTGGAACTATCATAGTTGTCTTGTAAATCTCATATTTCAAGCAACTTTTAATTCCACCGCTTTAAAGTGTTGCCTAGGTACTTAGGTAAAGTAATAGGTACTTTAGATATTCTTATTTTGTTTCGGTCTCATTAGCTTATACTTACGTAAGCATGTCACAACAAAAGAAGTCACGCGTGTCGGAAGACAAAGAGATGACAATCTTAGAAGCAAAATGCAATATTTTATTTGAGCGTATTCAAAACATTTATGAGCGTTCAAAGACCGCAGCCGTTTTTGATAGTGATAGAGAGTCATTTCTCAGCTATTGTATGACAGTAGATAGTATTCGAACAGATTTTCATAAGTTGTTAGACGATAATAACGCAAGATTGCTCTCTACTAATCCTAATGAAAAACCGAATTATCAGGCGTACACCTCTTTCGAAGACCTTTATTGTATTATTAAGCGTGTACAATCGCAATTGGAGGGTAAATATTCGGCACAGCCCGTTTCCGCGGCTCGCACGCCGAAGTTACCGCCAATCGAGATTGTGTCGTTTGATGGCGATATACGAAACTGGCCGTTATTCTATGCGAGTTTAAAGTCTACAGTGCACGATAATGGTTCTCTGACAGATGCTGACAGGTTGTACTATTTAATAGGTAAACTGTCACCGAAGGCCTAGTCCGTATTTGCAGGTGTCACACCCAGTGCTGAGAATTATCAGGTCATATTACAGTCACTACTTGATAGATATCAAGACACGCGCGTCCTAGCGTCTACCTACTTTGACCAAGCTTTAAATCTTAAACTGTCCGGTGCCGCAACTGTCTCGAATTTCCAGCTGTTTATAGATAACTTCGTAACCGCGGCTAATTCTCTTAGGAACTTAAAATTGGAAGATCTTTCCGACTTTATGTTGCTTCAATCCGCTTTAAAAAGGTTTGACACTGAAACAATTCGTGCTTTCGAGATGACGGAACGCAATAATAAAATACCTACACTAGATAGTTTTATTTCGTTCATCAAAGATCAGTGTCGAATATTTCATAATACGCAGTCTAGTTCACCTAGCCCGTCTAACACTAACAGCAGCAAACAAAGGTTGAATAAAGCGCGATATAGTAATAATAACTCGGTCCCTAATCCACAATCTTACGTAACATGCTCGGAATCTAATAAAATTAATTCACAGAAGTGTCTGTGCAGTAATATAGTGCACGACCATTTCTACAAGTGTCCCGCCTTTAATGGTTTAAATCCGACTGCTCGTTTCAAGTGCGTGAAGGACAACAGAGCTTGCATTAATTGCTTAAGTATAAAACATAAAACTAGTGATTGTTCTAGTAAGACGAGATGTCGTTCATGTAATCAACGACACCACTCATTGTTGCACTTTGATAAAAGTAGTCCGTTGTCAAGCCAAGCCGCTAACCTTGACCACGGTAATATAATCTAACAGTATTGTAACTCGGCCGTCTTCGTGAG
The DNA here is from genome assembly GCA_944739405.2 of Euclidia mi. Classification (NCBI taxonomy): domain Eukaryota; kingdom Metazoa; phylum Arthropoda; class Insecta; order Lepidoptera; family Erebidae; genus Euclidia; species Euclidia mi. The sequence goes on from OX123182.2 coordinate 27,799,033, forward strand.
TTATATACCTACCAGACGCGCCGCATGCGAGCTGCGGCACGATAGCGGCTGCGGGTACTGTAGGTACAGTCCGCCCAGTCTAATGGGTACTCTGCTCGCGGCGCGTAGGTATAACTCGAGTTTCGTGCGTTTGTATGGAGTTACAATACTGTTAGATATTATTACCGTGCCTTGACACACTTACGTCGCAGGTGCAGGCTACGATAACTGCGCCTCCCACGATTCAGAATGAAATATCGTTGTGTACGACATCCATCGCGCGGACGGCCCTCGCGCATCTATAATGATCCGCGCAGGGCTAAAACGCAGTGTACGGCGTCCAAGACGGTACTGTTAGCGACAGCGCAAGTTATCGTTTATGATGTTAATGGGTCAGCGCACATGGTACGTTGTCTGCTCGATAGCGCGTCTCAGACCAATTTAATAACATTGGAATGTTTCAAACGCCTCGGATTGTGGAATAACTTTAGAAATACTAGTTCAGTAGTCAAAGGTATCGGCGGGTCAGAAAAACATTGCAAGGGTTCCGTAGATATTAAAATACATTCGCGTTTTGATAGGGATATTAATTTTAACATTTCTTCCCTTTTCGTGGAGCGTATCACGGACGCATTGCCGAACGCTAATGTAGACGTAGCATCACTCACTCACTTCGAGTCATTGCCGCTGGCAGACGCGGACTTTGCGAATCCGGCAGGCATTGATCTTTTGATCGGAGCTTCAATATTTCCGCACTTGCTACTAACTAAAATAGTACGTAGTGAGCGATATGATTTACCGCCCGCTATTGAGACGGTATTTGGGTATGTGATTATGGGTACCGTACCTACGTTACATACTTCTCATTGTATTACGTCTTGTTGTTGTTCTGCTCTTCAAGAGATCAAGGTGGGTGCTAAAACTGTATGTAAGATAAAGGACTAATTAGCTATGCTACGCTATGCTACGCTATGCTACGCTATGCTACGCTATGCTACGCTATGCTACGCTATGCTACGCTATGCTACGCTATGCTACGCTATGCTACGCTATGCTACGCTATGCTACGCTATGCTACGCTATGCTACGCTATGCTACGCTATGCTACGCTATGCTACGCTATGCTACGCTATGCTACGCTATGCTACGCTATGCTACGCTATGCTACGCTATGCTACGCTATGCTACGCTATGCTACGCTATGCTACGCTATGCTACGCTATGCTACGCTATGCTACGCTATGCTACGCTATGCTACGCTATGCTACGCTATGCTACGCTATGCTACGCTATGCTACGCTATGCTACGCTATGCTACGCTATGCTACGCTATGCTACGCTATGCTACGCTATGCTACGCTATGCTACGCTATGCTACGCTATGCTACGCTATGCTACGCTATGCTACGCTATGCTACGCTATGCTACGCTATGCTACGCTATGCTACGCTAGACTGTACTATACTACACTTCCGCTTTGTATATGGATGACATTGCCTGTAGTGTCATATCCGCTCCGCTAGCAATTTTGCTTTGTGAAGAGCTTATTCAGCTTTTCAAGTGAGGCCAGTTTGATCTTGTCAAATGGACAAGCAACTTGTTATGTATCGTCTATTCATAGGCTAAGCGTTGCAGTTTGTAGTGTGCGTACGACACCTGCGAGTGTCTCTGTGTGCGTAAGGGAGCACGCCACCATTTTTTAAAATATAACGTCAGTATGCAATTGACTCGCTGTTTGATTGTGTGTACGCTTCCCGCTTCCGCATCTCATAAATCCTTTGTGCATATCTAACAGTGGCGACGAGTGTAAAAATGTTTTCCGGTGGAGCTTTTGGCAGTATAACAACTTTCGACCACACCACAAATGAGTGGGACACGTATAAATCACGGCTCACACAATGGTTCATCGCTAATGACATTAACGACGCGTCGGACAAAGGCAAGATTAAACAGAAAGCAATTTTATTGAGTGCGTTGAGCGAGTCGAGCTACAAACTAGCGAGTGACCTGGCGCTGCCAAAGAAAATCGAGGAGTTAGAATACGATGGCATCATCCATCTACTGGACGGCCACTTCACTCCGAAACGGCTTGGCTTCGCGGAGAGGTACAAATTCTACGCGGCTACGCAGCGTCCAATGGAAAGTCATACTCAATGGGCAGCGAGGATTAGGGGACTGGCAGCACACTGCGGGTTCAAAAGTTTGGAAGAGGCCCTTCTCGACAAATTCGTGATGGGAATGGCAGCGGGTCCCGAACGCGAAAAACTATTCGCTAAAGATCTGCAGGAACTGACGTTGGTGAAGGCTGTGGAGTTTGCTGAGAACGTGTGCGCGGCTCGCAAAGCGGCATCGACCACGTGCGCGCTGAGCGCCGCGGGCGCGAGCGAAGCCGCCACCGCCGCCGCTGGCGCGGCCTGCGGCGCGGCCCCCGGCGCTGTGTTCAGTATTTCCAAAAATGAAAAGTGCAGTGTGTGCGGCTATGCCAATCATAAGTCCAATCAGTGCCGTTTTAAAAGTTACAAGTGCAAAAAGTGTAGCCGGAAGGGCCATTTAGCTAGAATGTGCACGGTTAATGCTAAAGTTAACTTCGTCTCGAAAGATAGCGCGGATGTCGAAGATGATGGTGAGTCACCCGTTCATAACATTAAATGCGTGAGAGGAAGACCGATGACAGAATTTGTGCAGGTGAATGGTATATTTTTGGAGTTCGAGATTGATAGTGACTCAGCTGTTAACGTGATTTCAGAACAGACATATAAATTACATTTCACAGAGGTACCATTGTGCGACACCGCTAAGAATTTATTTAGTTATACAGGCAGTAAAATGATCACTTTAGGATTCATTCGTTTGACTGTTACTTATATGAGTCACTCACATGATTTAAAATTCTATGTTGTGCGCGGCGGGGGTCCGCCGCTCTTGGGCCGCGAATTTATACAAATTTACAACCTAGAATTTGCACCGGCGATACCTATTAATTATAATATGGTAAAATCAGATAATCAAGCACTCGATCTCTCCGAGATTACTTCACAATTTCCAAAATTATTCAGTAGCGAATTAGGTTGTTTTAATAAGTATAAAGTGTCTTTAAAGTTAAAACCAGATGCGAGGCCAGTATTTTTTAAAGCTAGACCAGTCGCCTTCGCGTTACGAGAAAAAATCGAGGCGGAATTGAATCGCCTTATAGAGCTAGGGATATTAGTGCCTGTGGAATATTCAGAAAGCGCTTCGCCTATAGTTCCGGTATTAAAAAAAGACGGCGGAGTTAGGATCTGTGCAGACTTTTCGGTAACTATTAACAAACAATTAATAATCGAAAAATATCCACTGCCAACTATTGATGAATTGTTCGCTAAGTTGCACGGGGGCGAACAGTTCACCAAACTAGACCTTTCGCGAGCTTATAATCAATTTTGTTTGTCGGAAGATTCACAGCTCCTTACTTGTATCAACACGCATCGCGGTCTTTTTAAATTTACTAGGCTAGTGTTTGGGTTGGCGAGTGCGCCCGCCATTTTCCAACGCGCGATAGAATGTGTGCTTGCAGGCCTGGAAGGCGTAGTCGTATTTCAGGACGATATATGTATTAGTGGACGTAATATCACTGAGCATAAAGACAGGTTAATGTTAGTTTTAAAGCGCCTAGAAGATGCAGGTTTAACCGTTCAGCAAAATAAATGTGAGTTCTTTAAAAATGAAATAAGTTATCTCGGACATATTATTGATAAAAGTGGTATCCGTAAATCGCCAGATAAAGTCCAAGCTATTTTAAAGACTATAAAACCGTCGAATATTTCACAGCTACAATCGTTTTTGGGGTTGATTAATTACTATAGAAATTTCGTGCCGAACGCGTCGTCGATACTAAGCCCTTTATATGAGTTGTTACACAAAAATAAAAAATGGGAATGGACTTCAGTTCATGACGAGGCGTTTGAACGAATTAAAAAACTGCTTGCCTCTGATCAATTACTAGCCCATTTTGATCCCAGTGCGAAACTTATTTTGACCGTGGACGCCTCGCCACAAGGGTTAGGGGCCATTCTATCGCAGTTATCATGCGCTGATAATCGCGAGAGGCCTATCGCGTTTGCTTCGAGAACGCTCACTGCAGCGGAAAAAAACTATTCGCAGCTACAAAAAGAGGCTACAGCAATCATTTATGGCGTTAGAAGATTCCACCAATACTTGTATGGCCGTACTTCACCGTTTATTTTGCGCACAGACCATAAACCATTGTTGTCGATATTCGGTCCGCATCGGGGAATCCCGGAAGTATCAGCGAATAGGTTACAACGCTATGCGCTATTTTTATCTGCGTACAATTATTCTATCGAATATATTCGGAGCGGTGATAATAGTGCAGATTTTCTTTCACGAGCGACATTAAGCAATGAGAAACGGGCGAGTGTCGAAGCGTGGCGGGAGGACCACGACTGTGAGGAGCGCGCGGCCTATGTCAATTTTGTCGTCGAAGGAAATTTACCTATAACTGTAGAGGAATTACGAAACGAGATAGACCGCGACGAGATATTAAAAAGGGTTAAGCACTATGTGCTTAACGGGTGGCCGCGCAGTGTACGCGATCTTGGAATACGACCCTATTTTGACTGTCGTTTACAATTGGCTTTAGAGAATGACTGCTTAATGCGTGGTCATAAAGTAGTTATACCGTTTTCACTTAGAGAAAAAATATGTAAAGAACTTCACGATTCTCATTTCGGTGTTGTGAAAATGAAAGCAGCCGCTCGCGAAAGATTTTGGTTTCCGGGAATCGACGCGACACTTGAACGATTGGCAGCCGCGTGCGGCATTTGCGCACAACTACGCCCCGCGCCACACCGCGCGCCGCCGTCGCCGTGGCCCTATCCACCGCACGCGTTTTATAGAATTCATTTGGATTTTCTTGGACCGTTTCATAATCAGATGTTTTTAGTTATAGTGGACGCATTTTCTAAGTGGGTTGAATGCTATACTTTAAGTACGGTATCATATGGATCGAAAGCTGTTATAAGTAGGTTATGTGACTTTATGTCTAAAGTAGGTACGCCTCACACGTTGGTTACGGACAATGGTACTTCTTTTACATCCACCGAATTTGAACAGTTCTGCAGTTTAAATGGTATTCAACATGTTTTATCACCGGCGTATCATCCATCCAGTAACGGGCAAGCTGAGAGCTTTGTAAAAATAATTAAGAAAGCTCTCAAAAGCTTTATTTTACAATGTAACACTAAAACACCGTTGCAAGATAAAATCTCTAAGTTTTTATTTGACTATAGGAACTCCAAAAATAACACCACGGGTAAATCTCCAGCAGAGTTAGTTTTTGGCCGTGCGTTACGCTCGAGGCTAGATTTAATTAACCCTCGCCAAATTGTTTCGTCATCCGCGGATCTTTCACTGACAGTTAGGGAAAATCAGTCCTTACAGAGTAGGAACAAGGGTGGCAAAATAAGACCTGGATTTGAGGTGGACGATGTCGTTTGGATTAAACGATTTTCTAATAATAATAAATTTACATGGGTGCAAGGAGTGGTTAAGAAGAAGATAGGGAATGTCATGTACTCGGTGTATGTCTCAGAACTGAACTGCAACGTGATTAGACACATTGATCAGATGCGACGCTTTCAGCCTGAAGGTCTGTCTGGGCTGCCAGGAAGCCAAGAATGGCACGTGGATGTCATGGAAACTGACGGCAGTAACGCGTCACCGCAGACGGAACCTGTGGGTGCGGCGAGCGGTAATCCCGAAGTTGTAGTATCCCCATGTGCACCACCCAGCGAAGAGGCCCTGCCTGAGCAGGAGACAAGTTCTAGTGCTGACACAGTTGGCCTGTCAACCCCTCAACCGTCGCATGCACCAGAGCCGGCGCCAGGGCCAACGAGCTTAGAAAGGGATGAGGCTGTATCCGACCCAATTAGTGAACGATCAAAGCGGCGTGTTCCGCCGGTCAACTACAAGCCGTTCTTTTGAGCCATGTGAGGGAGGGATGTTATGTATCGTCTATTCATAGGCTAAGCGTTGCAGTTTGTAGTGTGCGTACGACACCTGCGAGTGTCTCTGTGTGCGTAAGGGAGCACGCCACCATTTTTTAAAATATAACGTCAGTATGCAATTGACTCGCTGTTTGATTGTGTGTACGCTTCCCGCTTCCGCATCTCATAAATCCTTTGTGCATATCTAACACAACTCTAAGGAGGTTCTCGCACGCATACCAAATTCTCATAAAGCTTCTCCAGACATTGAGTTTAAGAAGTCTGTACTGCATAAAGTTCTCGGTTTACGCTGGGACAAATCCTGCGATAGTTTTCGGTTTGACGTCTCACCACCGGATGAACGCACTGGTGCACTTAGCACCAAACGCACTATGCTGTCCACAGTGGCTCGACTATGGGACAAAATGGGTTTTGTGGCTCCCACAATTTTGTAGGCCAAGCTCTTGATCAAAGAGCTTTGGCTATCAAAGTGTGAGTGGGATGAAACACCCCCTGACCATATTGTCGCCGCTTGGGGCCAGTTTTGTATTGAGCTTACCGCGCTCAATCAAATTACTATTCCGCGTCATCTTGGGTTGGTAGATGGATGTACCATCAACTTAATAGGTTTCGCTGACGCCAGCGAGCGTGCTTACGGCGGAGTCGTATATCTGCAAGTCCGCATTGGTTCTAACTACTCGCTTCAGTTAGTTTGTGCCAAGTCTAAGGTCTCGCCTGTTAAAACCATTTCGGTTGCGATACTGGAGTTGTACGCGGCCCTTCTGCTGTCTCAGTTGCACCGCAAGGTTCAAGACACAGTTTTGCCCCACTACCCTATTAATAAAATATACGCATTTTCCGACTCCAAAGCAGTGCTCGCTTGGATTCATTCTTCTCCTCATCGCTGGCAGACTTTTGTCGCCAACCGCGTTGGTAAATTGATTGAATTTGTTCCCGCTGCTTGTTTCAATCACGTCGCGGGTTATCGTACTCGTCTTCAGGAAGAACTTTCCATAGATCATATTGACTGGAAGTTTATTCCACCAGCATCACCACATTTCGGTGGATGTTGGGAAAGCATGGTCAAAGTAATTAAAACGCATCTCTTCAAAGTTATAGGTCAACAGATCCTCTCTTACGAAGAGCTTTAACTGTCCTTGCACAAGTCGAGGCACTGATCAACTCGCGTCCGCTCACGGCATTGAGTAGTGACCCTGCACATTTTCTGAACACAATGCCATTATCGTCATTTCCGGCTCCTGAAGCAGACTCTTCAAGCTTGCTCCAGAGACATACTCTGCTAGATAAACTCGTGCAGTCGTTCTGGCGGCGCTGGCGTGCGGAATATCTACACCAGCTTCAGGCTAGATCCAAGTGGAATAGTCCTGCATCCCCTATACAGGAGGGTACGTTGGTCGTCATAATACATGATAATGCTCCGCCGCTTTCATGGCCGTTAGCCATCGTAGAGAAACTGCATACTTCCAAGGACGGTACAACCCGCGTTGTTACCGTGAAAACCGTGAAGGGGAGCTACGTGCGCCCTGATGTACGTCTCTGTCCGCTTCCAACTCAGTGAGATCTAGCCTGAAGTTGGATCTACCTCTTAGTTTAAGTATTTAGTTTGTAGTTTTCGCTGTTATTGCGTTTGTAGTTTTCGCTAAAGTTAATTTAGATTAATTTTATTGTCATATCGCTGTCTTAGCCTATTGATGGGTTATGCGGTAGTACACCCAATATAGCTAAGTTCAATTTTATTTATTTTTTAAAGGCAACCCTTTAGGACCGGGGGGATATGGTAGCGCCATCTATCCTTTCCATTGCTAGTTAATTATGTCAACGTCAATGGTTCGTCGCCGCTCGGCCAATCCGAGCGATCCTTTTCATGAATCCCCTCCCAAAACGCCTCGCTATTGGCTGCCCTGCTCAACGGCGACGAAGAAAGAATGGAAGATTCGAGACGCGCCGATCTCATGTCCGTCGTATACCGCAGTCCGCACCGCCATATATAATTATTACTGCTTATACCAAAATACCTAACAAACCCGCTCGCGAGTGAAAGTGATTTGTGTAGTGGAGTGATTCAAGCAGCTTCAGAATTCCCGAAGAAACCAAGCGGCCGCCATTTGCAAGGAAAAGGACTGCCGAGCAAAGTAAGAGGCTCCTAACCACAACACCTTTTCACTTCCTCACTTCCTAGTCGATAAGAACCAAAATCCTACAGTCCACAATATAAATAGTTTTCCCAAATCGACTAGGAACATTCGGTTTCGGTGTAACGCCGAACCACATCGTGTAATGAGTTTGTCGTTGACTGTACAAGATGGCATCAGATGATTGATACTCTTGTGGTCAAGAGCATCGTCTTTGCCAGTTACACTTATTGAGTTGGAAATTCAATACCATTTATTATTTGTTGATGTGTTACTTTGTCAGAAATACATCGATGAACAAGTTTGATAATGAATCGTGCTTTTAACATAAATGTTTATAACTAGAAGTCACACACTGCTTCGCCTGTACTAAACTTTGGAAATGTTATCACACCCCTTTAGGAGTATTATGTAATACCCCTGACCGATAAACTACCGAAGCTGTTATAATATATATGTATATAATATAACAGTTTCGGTAGTTTATCGGTCTGTGACGAAATGTCAGTCACGACAAGTCAGTTTTTTTTAAATTATTTATTTATTAGGTTGGGGGAAAAGTCTTTTTGCATTATAGTACCTATGTATGAACTTGTAATAAAATCTCTTTGGCTATACTATTTGTATCTGGCTGGTTTTGGTATCATTGAAAGTTTAAATTTTAAAGAACATAATTCCAAATTCAAATTAGGAAAATGTGTGATTTTTATTTGTTTTTCGTACTGTCAAGATGAGTGAATCTAATGAAGAAATCGACACATTTTAAAATTTTATTACAAAAAAGGTAAAAATGCAACGCAAGCCGCGAAAAAAATTGCGATGTTTATGAACCTAGTGCAGTGTCTGTGAGAGTAGCACAAATTTGGTTTAAGCGTTTTCAATCCGGAAATTTTGATGTCAAAGATGCACGTTGCTCTGGTCGCCCTATTACGGATAAAATGGATGCCATTTTTGAAAAAGTGGAGCAAGATTGGCGTATCAGTAGTTACGACGTAGCTGCAGAACTGGAAATTGATCACAAAGTAGTTTTGGCGCATTTGAAAAAAACTGAGTACACAAAAGAGCTCGATATTTGGATACCTCACGAGCTCACTGAAAGAAACCTAATGAACCGTGTACTCATTTGTGATTCTTTATTACGATGTAATGAAACCGAACCATTTTTGAAGAAGCTGATAACTGGTGATGAAAAGTGGATCACGTACGACAAGAACGTGCGAAAAAGGTCGTGGTCAAAGCCGGTCAGGCTTCACAGACTGTGGCGAAACCCGGGTTAACTCGCAACAAGGTGATGCTGTGTGTGTGTGGGATTGGAAGGGCATTATTCATTATGAGCTGTTACTACCAGGCAGGACCATCCATTTTGAACTCTACTGCGAAAAACTGATGAGATTAAAGCAAGAAGTTAGATTAATCAATAGAAGGGGTGTAGTTTTTCATCATGATAACGCTAGACCTCACACATCTTTAGCCACTCAGCAAAAATTAAGAGAGTTTGGCTGGGAGGTGTTAATGCATCCGCCGTATAGTCCTGACCTTGCACCTTCAGATTTCCACCTGTTTCGGTCTCTTCAGAATTCTCTAGGCAGTGTCAGGTTAACATCACAAAAGGACTGCCAAAAACACTTGTCGCGGTATTTTGATCAGAAGTCCCAAAATTTCTATAGCAATGGGATTATGTCCCTACCTACAAGATGGCAAAAAGTTATCGAACAAAATGGTACCCACATCCTTTAGTTAAATGTAAATAAACTATGTTAAAAATATGTTTTGAATTTTCTTAAAAAATGCGAAGAAACTTTTTCTCCAACATTTTATTTATAGTCTCACGCCTGTATCCCCGAAGGGGTAGGCAGAGGTGTAAATATTACACTCACATTTCGCCATGAATTTTTAGGTCCCACGTAATATGGGGCGAGCCTATTGCCATTACCGGGCACATCACCAGATACTGAGTATTCTGAAAAACCCAGTAACACTTATGTCCGACCCAGGAATCGAACCCGGAACCTCCAATCAGCAGTCGCATAGGCTATCCACTGTACCACGGAGGCAGTAATTTTATATGCATGATGATAGTTGAAATTATGCCACTGAAACGTACAATGGGCTGAATTCTCCTATGGGCTCTGGCTGTTGTGACGCAGACATGGAGAGGCGTATGTCCAGAAGTGGACTGCTGTATGCTGTATTATGAACTTCTAGTTGATTTGGGAACACAATTCACACTTTTTTGCATTACATTCTCACTAAACAAATTTGCCTAAATATATTCTAGATAGTTGTTTTGATAGTTGTTGTTTAGTTTGGTGCAATTGTGTAAATGCACAGGAAGTAATAAAACTATTAGATCTACTCTATTTCAATTTACCAGTACCAATAGTGTTTCTGTTTGTTATATTCGAATCGTATCAAATGTTCGTCATAACTAAATAGGAAGAAAAAAAATGGATCAACAATTTGATACCAAAGGTAATGTGGGTGTAATATTACACCTCTGCCTACCCCTTCGGGGATACAGGCGTGAGTGTATAAAAAAAAGTAATTTATTCACTAAGATCGCTGAGAATTCACTAAACGACAGTTTAACGCTAATAAACGTCAAATTACATAGATTCATATAGTTACGAGTACATCATTTTCATAGTGCTATCCCAGTTACAGCCCGGGTTTGCCTACGAGTCTAACCAGATTGACACAACATTAGTTTTACACAGAGCGACTGCCTGTCTGACCTATGCAACCCAAAGGGATAGTAATATGTCATGGTATAGACCAGCGTCAGTTCATTCATAGATTCTGGCACCTTATTACGATTGTCAAACATCTTCATGACAGCTGAGACCGACGGCTTAATGTTATCATCGAGGCATGGGACAAGCGATAATTCACAATTCAATACGCACTTAGCTTTGAAAAGTCAGTGGTGCACGCCATAGATTCGAACCCACTATCCTCTATGGCAGTCTGTTAATAGCTCCAGTAGGCTATAGCTGCCTCATATAATCATATAATACAATATTTACTTATTCACATATCCATAACAACGTGAATAACTTAATGATTTTATTAAATAAGTCCATATATTTTTTCTTCTTTCTTTTTACAGTTCCCCCGTCGTACAGTAATCCGCTTCTACTTCGGTTAATACATAAATCTCGTTTTTTTTCAAGAGCTTTACTCTTAAAACGACATCGTAGGAAGTACAAAAGAATGAATGACGACTCCAGGCGACCCGCTTAATTTCCAATACATGATACGTTCGCGCGATACACTCCGAAATCGAGTTACAATAAATAATATCTCGCGTAGACCTAAAAGGTGATGTACACGAGTGTTTTATTAGCCTGATTGAAATATTGGACAGCAGTTGGTCAAAAACTAGTTATTGCATTGACAGCATTACGACTTTATAATAATAATATATTTAATTACATACTGCTTGTACGAGACAATGGATAAACGTACATATTATACAAAGACGCACCCAGACCAAGACAAACATTCATGTTCACGCGAACAAATGTTTGACTTGAGCAGGAATCGATCCCGAGACCTTCGGCGTGACAGTCGTTTACACTTGCTCTAGGTACGTCACCGGATCGTTAACTTTATGAGTAAGTGTTGTTGCACAAGCAAGCTATGAAAAAGGTAATGATCTAACCTTGTGGTCTGCACGAGCGATAAGGGAAGCAAGGCGACAATGCGATGTAGTTTTGATAAGTTCCGGATATATTTTACGAGATGTTCCTAAACCATCTTCTCCCGCGTCATCGTATAAATTAGTTTTACAGTTTGTCTGTGTAGCGTTGCATAGCAACGTATCTAACTCCATAGCTCATGTAGAGAATTGCCGTCACTCCATAGTTCTCAGCACTGTTGGATGAACGCTTAATATCACAATCTTAAGGGATCGATAATTACATGGTTACAAAAACCATTTGTTGTGTTACTACTGCATGTTGACTGCCTCTGTGGTCCAGTGGATGGCGTATGCGACTGCTGATCGGGAGGACCCAGGTTCGATTCACGGGTGGGGCAAAAGTGTTACTGAGTATTCCCGAATTCTCAGTAGCAGCACGAGTCTGGCAATGTGTCCGGTAACGGCAATATGCTCGCCTTGTATTACGTGGGTCCTAAAAACTCATGTGGCGAAATAAGGATCTAATATTACACCTCTGTCTACCCCTTCGAGGATACAGGCGCGACGGTATAAAAAAATACTAATCTTTGTTTGTAAACCTTGCCACATGTTAAGAATTTTTCTACCGAATCTTCTTAAAAATATTGAAACCACAAAGTTATTGGTGGTGGTTTCATTTTCGTTGTTTGCTGCCAAACACGAACCTACATTTGGCGTACATAGCCGTCAGCGCCACCACTTACAACGTATTAATAAGTGTATGAACGAGCGCAATTTTCATTTCAAAGTGTAGTTCGGTTTGACGGGCACAATATTTATTTGCTTGCAATATTGTTAATACAGTTATTTATTGGCCGACAGGCGGCGTTTGCTGATGTTTTTATTTTGTATGCAATCCGTTATGTTTGATTCGGACGCCCCGGATCCCAGGGATTAGTGATGAATAAAATACTATGGGATTATAAACATTGGTTTTTATGTTTAATGCTGCTTTACTAATGTTGTCGTGTTGAATAAAGTTTTCATTGTAATGGCAATTATTTTAGTTCTTGTGAAATGTTGTAGATAATTCGGTCTGTATAATAAACTAACACAAATATACATATACTCACGCCTTTATCCCGTTGGGATAGGCAGAGATAACAGAACAATCATCACTTGATTCCATCCTTACAAACCTCACGCACTTCCTCTACATTCATTACTCTTTTTAACACGCTTTTATTAGGTCGTCGTGAATGTAACTATGTAATGGAATCTAGGGTAACTTATTTAACCATCTTCCAAGGGTCGTAGCGTTATGAAAATTGGCAGCTGTATGTAGTTCTGATGACAATACAATAATATGGTACTGACAAACTGATCTGATGATGGAGCCGGAAGATATGAACTGAAACTTCATGATGGAAAATCGTATCATAGCTGTTTTGCATTTCATAGAAAAGTCTTGTAATGAACTTTGACCACGATTAGGTATCAAAGTCGCCTTCTTATCTATAACGCCTTGGTAAAATCTCATTTACTTTATTTGATTGAAATCTGGGGCAATGCGGCTAAAACCAATCTAAAACCAATACAGGTATTGCAAAACAAAATCATAAAAATAATATATCATTACAACTACTTAACTCCATCTAAAACAATATACAAAAACACAACACTTATGAACATTGATCAACTATACACATACAATACATGTATACTCATACACAAAATAATTAATAACACCATCCAGTCTCATATTAAATTTACAAGAAAAGGAGAAAAACTTAAATATGCAACGCGCCGCGCCAAACATTTAATATTACCCCATGTAAGAACGGAAATGTAAATACGGTAAAAATACAGTGACATTAAAGCTGCGCGTCCACCGCATCGGAATCGGAGCGTACGGAGCGGACGGAGCGTCGTCATTTTTAAAATGCCGATGGGGTGCGTCCACTGCATTCGGATTCAGCATCGGCAATTTAGGTATTTTTAAAGCAGGAGGATAGTGACGAGGATATTGTTGTAGATTAATTTTCGGAGAATACTATACATTTGATGAATATCATAAATAATGAATATCATAGATTTTTGGGTACATTCATATGACTCTACTAAAGTAATTAAAACATCGTCGTTCATCGTGAATAAGTATTTTTGCCTACAGTTTAATGCCGCAAACACGTCAGAACTTGAAACGCTCGGAATCCGAATGATGCGTTCACTGCGGATGACGTCATCAGCAAAAATACCGGTCTCAGGCGCAGAAATGCCGATGCAGTGCACGCAGCTCCATAGAAATTAATACAAAGCAACAAATCCTTCCGCTCCGTACGCTCCGATTCCGATGCTGTGGACGCGCAGCTTAAAGCTATGCGTCCACCGGATCGGAATCGGAGCGTACGGAGCGGAAGGATTTGTTGCTTTGTATTAATTTCTATGAAACTGCGTGCACTGGATCGGCATTTCTGCTCCAGAGACCGGTATTTGTGCTGATGACGTCATCCGCAGTGAACGCATCATTCGGATTCCGAGCGTTTCAAGTTCTGACGTGTTTGCGGCATTAAACTGTAGGCAAAAATACTTATTCACGATGAACGACGATGTTTTAATTACTTTAGTAGAGTCATATGAATGTACCCAAAAATCTATGATATTCATCAAATGTATAATATTCTCCGAAAATTAATCTACAACAATATCCTCGTCACTATCCTCCTGCTTTAAAAATACCTAAATTGCCGATGCTGAATCCGAATGCAGTGGACGCACCCCATCGGCATTTTGTAAATGACGACGCTCCTTCCGCTCCGTACGCTCCGATTCCGATCCTGTGGACGCGCAGCTTTAGGGAAGCACAGCTTTATAACATACTTCCAGAAGATGTCAAAGAGGCAAGCTCGCTAAACATTTTCAAAAAGAAACTTGCGGTCTACATTTTTAATAATATTCCTATAACGTAAAACGCTTATAACTTGTACCACCGGTCATATCGGCTCTATCAAGTTTATACTTGATCGAGCCGATATGACCTATACAAAACTTTGCATACAGCAGCGAGCTCGCATTCTTAGACAACCGTCAATAATTAATACTTCTTACTTCAGACTACCCGCACCGGATTATTGTTAACATATTTAATTTGTAATTTAATATTATTCTCATGTAAGTGACTAATGTCTTAATGAGAAATAAAGATCTTTAAACCGAAAGTCTGATGATGAAGCCGGAAGATAGGCACCGGTATGCCATGATGGAATATCGTATCATAGTCGTGTTTGCACTTGTAAGAAAGGCCACGTAAAGAAATTTGAACACGATTAGTTGTCAAGGTCTGATGATGAAGCCGGAAGATAGGCACTGGCATTCTATGATGGAATATCGTATCATAGTCGTGTTTGCACTTGTGAGAAAGGCCACGTAATGGACTTTGAAAACGATCAGGTTTCAAGATTATAACAAACCAATTATATATTGTAGACCACGCAGTGGTGTACTTAGGGTCCCGTACTTTTGCGGCTGGACTGACGTATGTGG
The DNA here is from genome assembly GCA_944739405.2 of Euclidia mi. NCBI lineage: Eukaryota > Metazoa > Arthropoda > Insecta > Lepidoptera > Erebidae > Euclidia > Euclidia mi. The sequence goes on from OX123182.2 coordinate 27,814,314, forward strand.
TCCTAGGTAGAGCAAAATCACTTAGTGGTCTCCAGATCGAAGAGCTAGATTGTTCTAAGCTGACAGATAAAACACCATGCAATACAGACGCACTGGCGGAGATGGAGAGGATGCGGGCTCATTCGCCTACTTAAAAGAAATGTATAAATGTTAAAAAAAGTTCGTTATCAAAGGCCAAAAAGTATTATTAGGTCGTCGTGTATGTAATTAAGTATGTAATGGAATCTAAGGTAACTAATTTAACCATCTTCCAAGGGTCGTAGCGTAGTGAAAATTGGCAGCTGTATGCAGTTCTGACGACAATACAATAATATGCTACTGTCGAACTGATCTGATGATGGAACCGGAAGATATGAACTGGAACTCGACATGTATGTAACTAACTATGTAATGGAATCTAAGGTAACTAATTTAACCATCTTCCAAGGGTCATAGCGTAATGAAAATTGGCAGCTATATGTAGTTCTGATGACAATACTACTGACGCTGAATCTACCGCGCGCGCGCTACCGAAGCATACATACGAATAAGCTCTCTACATTTTTAATTGTAAAATCAAGTTAAAAGTTAACAAGTATAGTTTAAACTCTCAGAATCATTGAACAGATAGGAGTCTGATCTAGTATCTGTGTCAATAACAACATATTTGGGTGAATATTTGTGAATATATCACAATATAAAGTGAAGAGAAAAATTGTCAACAAAGAACAGCTGACCGATACGGGTGAGTCATTTCACACAACCCGTCGCCCGCGCGATCCAATATATCTGTCGCACTCGCACATCTACGTGTTGACTATTATTGTCTGACTTGCACAAAAATATCACGCGGCTTTGGCGTGATACATTTTATACATCAGCTACCCAACTTACCGTGTTGGAAATAAACTTTTGCAATGAATACAATTTGTGCAGCATGCAACCAAGACATAACGACAAAAAGATCCATAAAATGTACAACTTGTAAGGCGAACTACCACCAAATTTGTGTGAATGCTACTTTTGCCAGCGATAACAGCTGGCAAAACGTTAGTTGACTTTGCCCGTTATGCCGCACTAAGACACCTAAGGCCGATAATACTGAAACACCAATTCGCTCAACAACAAATGCGTCTATTCTTGATGTCTCCGACGCTAGTATCTCTAAAGTGAATACCAAACCACGGGCCAATAGGCGTATGACCCTCGGTTCACCTAGAAGGGATAACCTAGAGGAGGTGGCGCCGCTTATTGACATTGTAGAGATTAGAGATATCATTAGACACGAAATCTTAGCTGCCGTGGAGGAATCGTTGCAGAATTTGGTGGTAAGAAAAATGCATGACTTAGAACAAGCAGTCAATGATGTCAAGATGATGGTAGCTTCATGCTCTCGAGAGAATCAAGAGCTTATTGCTAAATTGGCTGAAAGAGACCGTAGATTGAGGGAATTTGAACAACAGAAAACTCCTCAAAAAGCAAAGCAGCAAACAAGTCTGCCTAAGAGCCCTAACCAGCCATCTTGGAGTAACATTGTGGGATCAACTAAACAAGCCGACCAGAGCAAAGTTCGCATCTCACAAGTGAGCGGTAGCACATCGGTTGAAAGCAACAAAAGCGCTAAGGTCCAACAGTCAGACAGCAATATGGAACACGGTGTCTCTGAGCAGCATATAGTGCAGGAGGAAACGGCACAGGGAGAGTGGCGAACAGTTACAAGCAAAAAGAAGGATAGAAAAGCAAATAGGACAGCAGTGAAGACAGGAGAAAATAGTCAATTGAGTTATCTGCGTGCTATTGAAATAAAAAAGTATCTGCATGGGTGGTCTTTGCACCCAGACACATCAACGGACATAATAATAAAACAGGTCACTAGCATTTGTAGCTGTAGCAATAGCAATAGCAGAGTGGAGAAGATAAGTCACAAAATAGAACGTGACTACTCTTCCTTTAAAATAGGGATTGCAGAAAGTCTATTTGAACAGATTGCAAATGAAAAAGCTTGGCCTATTAATACGCGGTTTAGTGACTGGACCTTTTTTCGAAGCTCAAGAAACACGACCAAAGAAAAGCGCTAAACATGCAATAGAATTGTATTATCAGAATGTTCGAGGACTAAGAACTAAACTTAAAACATTCTATACAAACATATTAGGTTCTACGGCCGATCTGTTTGCAATAACGGAAAGCGGCATAAATGAATCCATACATGACGGAGAATTTCTACCTAGTGATTATGTTATATTCCGTTGTGACCGCATGGATGGCAGAAAGCATGACGGAGTGTTCTTGGTTGCTTCACCACGCCGCCAGGGTCTTAAAGTTCGTAAAGCGTCGTTGCCAGGTTACACTAACTGGGACAAAAATGCGTTCGAGATGGTCTGTGCTACAGTGCATTTTAATAATAAATTAATGTTTTTGTTTTGTGTCGCGTATATACCACCGAAAACTATTGAACAGGAGTATTTGACTATGTTTCACCTATTAGAACAATTATGTACACAATATAACAAAGTTGTACTTACTGCAGATTTTAACTTGTATTCAGCCAATGAAAGCATACAATGCTGTTACGAGTTTTTTGTTACTTATTGCGGATTTCGCCAATGTAATCAGGTCACTAACTGTAATAGTCGAACACTAGATGTCATATTAACAACATTTACGGACGACGAGATCTCTGTTTGCGAGGAATTACAACATTTATCTTGTATTGACGCGCAGCACCCGCCGCTGTGCGTGCGCATCTGCCACGCGCACGACCGTGAAACTGAGACCGATTGTACAAACTCGAGCCTGCGACAGTCTCCTCCATCTCTCCTCCATCGCTTGCTACTTCCCACCCGAGATGGAACTTTGTCAAAGCAAATTATCATTTACTTTATTCGATGTTCGAGGCGGAGGATTGGAGTGAACTTTATGCTGCACGCAGCGCTAATGAAGCGTATAATGTATTTTATAACTTATTTTATCAAAAACTGGATGCAAGCGTCCCAAGAAAACAACAATATAGCAATCACTCACGGTATCGTTACCCGGAATGGTACACGGCAGATCCGATAGCTGATATAATACAGAAAGCATTCTGGCACAAGATATTTAAGTCTAATCGTTCTATCCAAGCTTACGAAAAGTTTACTCATTATCGGGCGCTAGTAAAAAATTAGATAGGTATTGCTTATTCTGAGTATAGGAAACGAATCGAGTCACAATTAATAAAAGAACCGAACTCATTCTGGGCGCATATTAATCATACGCGTTTGAAACGTAGTAAAACTCAGATCATGAAGGAACCATACCGTTACGGGACAGTGAATGTGCCCAGGCGTTTGCGGATTACTTTTTGTCGGTGTATGCAACAAATACTCCAAAACTGAGCACGTAGGTGGCGGCTCGCGAGGTACACGCGTTCACATAGGGCAGTTAATGGCCGCGGAAGTAAGCACAGCCCTTAGGCGTCTTAAACCTAAGAGATCAGTGGGTCCTGACGGGATTCCTCCGTTCCTAGTGAAAGACTGTGGAAGGTTGCTCACCCGCCCGCTACAGTATTTGTTCAACCTTTGTTTAAAGGAAAACCTCTACCCCGATGGTTGGAAACTTACAAGGGTAACGCCAGTCCCAAAAGGTGCCCCTAGTTCGAAAGTCAGTGACTATAGACCAGTTGCGGTTTTGTCGACTTTCGCGAAAATCTTTGAGTCAGCACTTGGTTCTTGCATCTCGGGCCAGGTTAGTGCACACTTTAACAATGCGCAACATGGATTCCGTGCAGGGTGTAGTACTAACTCGAACCTCATGTGCTTCATGAAGTACGCGTCACCGGTGCTCGACTCAGCAGCGGGAACTCAACTTGACGTAGCCTATTTCGATTACCAAAAAGCTTTTGATAGCGTAGATAACAATGTCCTCCTGACAAAGTTTGCGTTGGTAGGTTTTATCCCGGATTTACTAGATTTTTTGCGAGCTATCTAGGCAATCGGAAGCAGTACGTGGAGTATGGGGGATACGTGTCTAATCCATATTTCACCCTTTCAGGAGTCGGACAAGGTAGTAATTTGGGTCCACTTGCATTTATTCTTATGATAAATGACTTGCCCGAGGTGATAAAACATGCAGGTTGTCTACTTTTCGCGGATGACCTAAAATTGTTCTTAAGTGTGAAGTACCAAGGAGACTGTGAGAGGCTCCAGAGAGATATTGACCTAGTAGTCGACTGGAGCAATAAAAATTGTTTATATTTTAATGTTAAAAAATGTACCATAATGACGTATACACGCGCAATTTCACCGCTGCATTACACGTACCAAATGAACGGAGAAACAAATCCTCGCGTTACATCCATGCGGGACTTAGGCGTCATGTTTACTCCCGATTTGAGGTTTCACGATCACATTGTGCAAGCTTGTACTAAAGCTTTTAGATGCTTGGGTTTTATTATGCGAGAGACAAGGGACTTCAATAACGTAGCAGCAGTAAGGGTTTTGCGTTTTGTTCTTGTTTTATAATGCGCTAGTAAGAAGCAGACTGGAAAGCAGTGCTATTATTTGGAACCCCCATGAAGCTAAATATAAACTAATGGTGGAGAAGATACAAAATAAATTCGTCAGATACTTGTATCAAAAACTATATGGAGTATATCCTTTCTATCCGCTTATGTATCCAACATTATTTGTCCTAGGCATGGTTGGATACTATAAGCTGGAAGTGAGACGGGACTTCGCTTTGGCTAAGTAAGTCTTTGAGGTGTTTCGTGGCAGATTACATAATCCCGATATACTGGGTTCATTAGCGCTGCGTGTTCCAAACACTAGGTTACGCCAGGCAATTAGGACAGAGGCATTTCACGTACCAGTGACGCGCACAGAAAGTGCGAAACACGCTCCTGTATTACGATGCCACCCGTATACTCAACCTGGTAGCATCGAGGATTGATATATTTGTGTGTTCATTGGCGGAATTCGAGAGAGTAACACTTATGTGCTTATGTAACTAGATTTATCTTTTATATTTTTATGTTTGTTTTTATTTTTTATTTTATTATGTTCTTAGTTTTATTTTAGCTTTATTATGGTTTCTGTATTCTTGTGTTTTAGATTTAAAGTTACCTTTATTGCACCTTATTGTATATTTTAAACTTATTGTGTACAATATCGATATATAGTGTCAATTGTGCTAACGGACGAACTTTATGAAAGCAGTTTTGTGAGATTTGCGAGTTTTTATCGGAATAAAACGTGAGTTCATACCACATTGCTCATTAACAAACACATTACCACAACTCGGAACACCAATATTTATGAGTTCATTATCAAAATCTTAATTAAAACCGTTAGCGAGAAAATTGTGTATTTGAAACTTGATGACTAATTTCCATTTGACATTTGGACCACTAGTGGTGTGGCAAAGGAACGAATGATAAGTTGAAGCCAAAGACAATAAAGCTGAACATTCACTACAGAGTTTATCGTCCATGTTGCCATACTAAGATATTATATACCATAGTAGAATATATTTCATTAAAATCATGCCAAACGAAAATGAAACTATTCGAAATAAGCGTAAAAACGTGAACTGTACGTAGGTACAGTGGGCTCTCATTTTGTTTATTGTAGAATAAACAAAATGAGAGCCCACTATCATCCAGGCGCTCTAGTATTAACCGAAGCCTGCCTGATATATCAACTATTGATTACGACGACATTATATCTCGACAGAAAGACACAATTAACACACTCAAACATCGACTCGAAAGTGCAGATAATGAAGTACAAAATTTACTATTAGAGAATAAAAATCTCCAAAAATTAGTTCAGGAACAACAAATAAAAATTAAACAATTGACAAAAATTTGTTCTTCCAACAAAAGCGTCGTGAAGAAAATACCCAAGAAAGGTAATAGTGTCACCAGACGTCGCATAGATTTTAATGAGAAAATAGACTCTCCTGTTAGTACAACAATATCTATGTCGGCTCACACTTCTAATGAAACTAACGAGTTGGATACAGGTGCAAAAAACGTACAGCAATTATTGAAAGTGGACCAAACTTTAGGACCTATAAAGAATAGTATTAATCCATCAGATAAAAACATCCGTGACAACAGACGCATACTGATTTTCGGCAGTCAACAATGCTTAGGTCTAGCAGCAAACCTCATCGAGTCAAGAAGGAACAGCAAATACGAATTCTATAATATTTTCGCTTATACAAAACCATACGCTACCACAGATGAGATAGTAAAATGTTGCGAAAATCTCCAATTAAACAAACATGATTAAATTATATTATGTATAGCCGAAAACGACTCTAATCCTTTCAAAGTACATACTGAATTGTCGGCGACTTTAAAGAAACTTAGCAATAACACTGTGTTAATTTTAAATGTTTGTAATAATAGGTATTTAAATGTGCGACCTTTAAATAATATGATTAGATTAAATGTAAATAACTTCTCCAACTGCCATTTCTTAAATGTATTTCATTCTGAATATAACGATATGTATAAAACATGTAGAAGGCTAAACCTATTCATTGATACAATAGATTACAAGGAGAATTATTTACCAATGTGCAATAAACGTAGGACAAACTATGCTAAGAAATACAATTACACATCGTATAATATGAATAATCATGATATCAAATATAATTCGAGAGGTGAATTTGACAATTTTGGACTATTTTTCAAAAGTGGCAAGTAAAAATGTATCAAATAGCCATGTTTCTGTTAATCAGCCATTTTTTCGTTCCAACTGACAGTGGAGCTAAGGACATAATGTATGATACTGTGACATTATTCCACCAAAATAAAGCGGGTTTACTGAACAAAATCGACATGTAAGAAATTTATTTAAATGAACTAAAAGAAAATGGTCACAAAATAACCATAATATGTCTCTGTGAAACTTTTGTTTGAGAGGGTGAACAATCAAATGTAAGGATTAAGAATTACCAACTAGCTTCATCTTTTTGTCGAGCGAGAGAAAGGCGTGGAGGTGTGTGATTGTTGGATAATTCACTAGAATTTAAAGAGATAAAGTTCTGCAAGAATTTGGGAGTAGAAAAATGTTTCAAATGCTGTGGAATCGATATTCCCTCCTATAAATGTACAATTGTTTGCATTTATCGAATTCCTAACTCTCCTATTACTAAATTTGTTAATAATTTAAATACTCTCTTGCATAAGCTTACTTTCCGAAATAAGAAAAAAATATTCTGTGTGGTGATTTCAACTTAGACACACTGAAAAATAACAATATCGCAAGCAATTTAATAGATCTGACTCACAATTACAATTTAACACTCCACATTGACAAACCCACACGCCAACAGACTTGCATAGACCATATAGCTAGCAATATTAAAGACGCAAGTGGATCAGCTCTTGAATCTAATCTCTCAAATCATAACACATGCCAATTACTAAGGCATTTTGAAACAAGATAGTGTTAAAATGCCTTGGTATGTGCTTAGGCGAAATTATAGCCCCGAGCACATGAAAAAATTTAGAGAATCGTTACAAGCTCTGACATGAAGTGATTGTATTGTTAAAGACCTTAATTCAGGCTTTAATGATTTTCATGACATGTTTTGCCTTTTATATGAACTTTGCTTTCCAATTCAAATGTGTAAAGTTAAGCAAAATTCCCATTCACCTAAATGGTTAACTAGGGGGATTAAAATAGCAAGTAAAACTAAGAGAAAATTAAGATACACTTATTATAATAACAAGAGTAGTGCAAGTAAATAGAAATATAAAAAATATACAACATTATTAAAAGCTTGCATAAACTGCTCAAAAAAGAACGTAAACAACAATCTCGTAAAACAATCTAAAAATGTATGCAAAACCACATGGGACATAATAAAAAACAAAGAATATAATAACATAAGCAGCAGTAATATAGACTGGATTCACTATAATAATACAAAGATCAGAGATCCACATATGATTGCTAATCATTTTAATACATTTTTCGTTTATTCAGCGAATAGTTCACCTAATGACAAATTAAATATAAACTTTAAGAACACTATTGAAAATCTTGAACATTGTATATTTTTAAGTCCATGCACAATAAATGAAACGATTCGGCTTATAAAAAGCCTGAACAATACATATTCAGTGGGTTACGATTCTGTCAGCACAAATATTATAAAGGATTGTTCAGATATAATTGCACCTATTATAACCCATTTCATAAACATATCTTTTGAAGACGGTATATTTCCAGAAAATCTCAAAACTGCTGTTGTTAAACCACTGTTCAAAAAGGGTGACTGTCACGAACTCACTTATTATAGACCGATTACGCTGATACCAATATTTTCCAAAATCTTCGAGAAAGCCATGTACACTCGATTATATAACTTTCTGACTAGACATAATACACTACGACATGAACAAAATGGTTTTCAGAAAGAGAAATCAACGGCTCTTGCAGTTTTTTCACTACTACGTAAAGTAACCGAATACATTGACAAAAAAATTCCTGTGGTTGCTATATTTTTTGACATGTCTAAAGCCTTTGACAGCGTAGATCATACCATTCTTTTAAATAAATGTGAATGATATGGCATTTGAGGCCCTGCACTAAAGTGGGTCGAAAGCTACATAAAAAACCGTAAACAGTGTGTAGAAGTGTCACGTGTAAATCAAAACTCGATCCTGACTCCATACAGATCACAACTTTTAGTAAACAAATATGGCGTACCTCAAGGTAGCGTGCTCGGGCCGCTTCTATTTATAATATATGTTAATGACTTCCCAACGATAACACCTTATCAATCTATTCTTTTCGTAGATGACATATCGATAATTATACCTAACTAGAGGACGCCAGCAGCTACGCCTGCATTTTTTTTAATTTACCGGTTTTGGCCGATCCCGTGGGAATTTCGGGAAATCTCTTCTTAGTGCACCCCTACGGTCCCCAAGGAACATACATGCCAAATTTCAGCTTCCTGCGCCCAATAGTTTCGGCTGTAGCGTGTCTGTCAGTCAGTCAGTAACGCAAGGATTTTATATATTAAGATAATGAAAAATCTATTAATTTTGACATAACCCTTAATTCGACAGTGGAGTCAGTAATAAAATGGCTTAATATAAACAATATATGTGCAAATATATCAAAATCTAATTTTATGCAATTTTCCAATTATAAAACCGTATCCGAAACAATACATATTACATATCAGGGCGAAACGCTAAACAACGTAGCAAGCACTAAGTTTTTAGGATTACCTATATGTAGATCAATATTGTAACTGGAAGGAACATGTCAAGATAGTTTGTACTAAAATAAATAAATTTGTGTATCCACTTCGCAATTTAGAACTTGTTGCTGGAAAGCCAGCAGCGCTTATTGCATATTATAGGTACGTAGAATCAGTACTACGATATGGCCTGTTACTATGGGAAAATTCTACAGACGTACATAAGGCTTTTTATCAGTCAGAAAAAATGTATACGAGCTTTGTGTAATGTGGGGCCACTAGAATCTTGCAGACCTTTGTTTCAAAACAATAAAATACTTACGCTTGCAAGCTTGTACGTATTGGAAGTCTGCGTGCACGTAAAAAAGTTCTCAAATGAGTTCATCAGCGCTCGTGATAACTCAATTATAGGCAAAAGAGACCCCTCTAGACTACTGATGCCTGCCTGTCGAACATCGTTGTTTAAAAATAACTGTTATGTAATGTGCATTAGGATATTTAATAAAGTACCAAAATCCATACGAGAATTGCCACTCATAAAAATGAGAAAAGAATTAAAAAAATGGCTTATACAGCATAACTGCTATACAATTAGGGAATTTTTTGACATATGAAATAATAATAATTCATAAACTTGTTGCCTATATCGCATGATTCATTTATCGATGAGTAATTGTAATAATTGGCTTATGAGTGTCAAGGTATTATTGTGTTTTTCTTCTTGACATTTAATTTAGCATGTTCTTGTGTATTGAATTTAATAAGTGTCAGTTATATTATATTGTATTTTTTCTTTTTGATATTTAATTTAGCATGTACTCGTATATTGAATTAATGAGTGTCAATTATATTATTATTGTATTTTTCTTTCTGACATTTAATTTTGAGTATATTTATTGAATAAATATGAATATTGTTATTTTATTATCATTAGTATATTTCTGTAGTAAAGTTGCAAATGATTTAAAAACGCTTCGAGCTATTTGCATGCTATATTTAGCGAAATGTGTAGATCAAAAAACAATCTATGTAACATCTACCTGTACCACATTTCTGGCAAATAAATATTTCTGATTTCTGATGATTTGATAAATAAATAAATAAAAAAAACAATAATATGGTACTGTCAAACTGACCTTATGATGGAATCGGTAGATATGAACTGGAACTTCATGATGGAAAATCGTATCATAGCTGTTTTGCATTTCATAGAAAAGTCTTGTAAGGAACTTTGACCACGATTAGTTGTCAAGGTCTGATGATGAAGCCGGAAGATAGGCACTGGCATTCCATGATGGAATATCGTATCGTAGTCGTGTTTGCACTTGTGAGAAAGGCCACGTAATGGACTTTGAACACGATCAGGTTTCAAGATTTTAACTGTTGTAATAATACTGGCTTTATAGTGCTTTTACAAATTATTCAAAATTCTTCTTATTCGATGTAACTAGGTTACCACTTACTTCAATAAAATAACAACTAGACGAAACACATCTTTTAGTCTCAAATCCAAAAATAAATTACAACAAATCCTTTTAGATATTGTTAGACTCTCTTCGCGGCTAACCAATGAGTCTTGTTGTACCGAGTATTGAACTGACTCAGGTCACTAGTCGCGTATGCGATGTCTGGACGAGTATTAACACTCAGGAACATAAGGCAACCAATTAATTCTTGATAGGGATATACTTCTAGATTATGATCACTATCACTGCTGGTACTGACCTCTAGTTTTCCAGATATTGGAGTTGTACAAGTTTTACAATTCTCCATTCCAAACTTTTGTAAAAGATTATTTATATAACTTTTCTGATGTACTTTTATTTCATCATTTTTCCTGGTTATATTTAAACCAAGATATTAGGTTAAATAGCCCAATTTTTTTATTAAAAATCATTTTTTCAGGTCATTTTTGACAATGTCACACGTCTTATCTTTTCTATAAAAAAGAATTATGTCATCGACAAAGACTGCAACTATAACCAACTCTTTTCCAAAAAGTTTGGTATACACACATGATCCAGATGGAGTTTTCACAAAACCAAAAGACGATAAAGTTTCATCTAACTTTATATTCCAGGCACGTGGAGCTTATTTAAGTCCAAACAGGGATTTTTGTAAGAGACACACTTTGTTCTCCATACCCTTTACTTTAAAACCTTGAGGTTGCTCCATGTGGACTTTCTCTAGCAGATCCCTTTTTAAAAATGCAGTGTCAACGACCAAGTGACGCATCTTCAAACCCAATTCAGCTGCGAGAGCCAGTAGAGTACGTAAAGAGGAGTGCCGCACTACAGGAGAAAATGTCTCAAAATAGTCTATACCTGGCGTCTGGGTGAATCCCTTAGCAACTAATCTTGCTTTGTACTTCACAACATTTCCTGCTGGATCTATCTTTAACTTATAGACCCATTTACTTGGTATAACTTTTTTGTTTTCTCTGTCAACCAATTTCCATGTCTTCAGCTTCATCAATGAATTATATTTATCTGTCATTGCCATCTGCCACTTATCAACATCATCAGCCAATATAGCCTCATTATAAGTTCTAGGCTCATCAGACACTTGACTAGACACTTGGTATGAGAAGTAATTAGGAGGTTTTCAATCTCGTGATGGATATCTATGTCCATCATTTTGACTAGTAGAAACTACTTCTTCCTCAATTGCTTCAAAGAATTGATCAGCTTCAGCAGTCTGATCTTCAGTGACAACAGTATGGCCTGGAGCTGGTTCAACAGTGACCACTGGAAATTGATCAAAAGACTCTAGAACTGTACTGTTTTCTTTCGGTATAGGCAGACTATTAGACAGTACTAAAGGTTCAGTAGAAGTCTTAGTATTGTTGACATTTCTATTATTTAAACTTTAGAAAGTTCGCTTTCAGCTATAAGAGAGCGTGCCTTTTCTACAATTGAGCGATTAGTACGCTCGGCAACACCATTCTGCTGAGGACTATATGGTACCGTAGTTTGATGCTTTATACCACAAGATCTAAGATAACTTGAGAATTCACTATTGACAAATTCCTTTCCATTATCCGTCCTTATTGTTTTAATTTGAGCCCCAGTTTGTCTTTCAACCATAGACTGGAAGTGACAAAATCTATCCTGTACCTCTGTCTTTGAAGAAATAAAATATACAAATATAGTTCTCGAAAAATCGTCTATAAAAACTAAAAAGTATTTATTACCATAAAAATAGCTATCTGACATTGGTCCACAAAGGTCAGACTGGATCAGTTCTAATAATGAAGTTGCTCTTTTATAAGTAATCGGCTTAAACGGTTTTCGAGCTTGTTTCGCTTGAACACAAGCAACTATCCACGTATTTATAATCAATAATCTTAAGACTATTTTTCAGCAGATTTGTTGAGCGCGACATAAATGACCTAAACGCCATACCTGATACTTAGAAAATGAATCAGAGTGCACGTCATAAGCTCTAAATTTGGAAATATTTATTGCATGAAATCAAAGAATTAAAATAGGAAAAATTGTTTTTGCTGTCCAGATATTTCTAATAACTCTCTTGTTTTGTAAGTGTAAATAGTAATACGTACGTGTAAATAGTAATAGTAATAAATGTTAACACAGCAAACATAGTAGCGGTCACAGTGGTATTGGCTTGCCATTTGTGATAGATCGGTAAAGTTAAGCAACGTTTGCACAGGTTGCCAATAAGATGGGTGACCGAATGTAGCATTTGCAGAGTATTACCGTGCTCCGGCGGGCACGTAAAGCTGTCGGTCCCGGTTCTTGTCTCATGTCAAGGATTGTTAAGCCATCTCAGAGGCCTTTGGGCGGTCTGAAAACTCCGACACCAGAGTTGGCCACAAATAAAAAGAAAGAACAGCAAACATAGTTATTGCGGCAGTAGCTTCTACGTCCATTTCGCGCCGGGTTTCACGAAAGATTGTGAGCATCCCATGAATGTGGAGGACACGACTTAATTATGCCGTGAATTCACGGCACTAATGTGGAGCCGCAATCACGTGTTTCGCGCAAAATCGTAAATCATAAGGCAGGCAGGCGCAAAACTGTCCTTCTCAAAGGATGAGTGTAGCTTTTCTAATATCTGACTGACTTTCGATAGCAACGAATAGTCATCTCCAGTGCCTATCAATGTCTACTGCATCTTCAAATAGTAGCACCAAATAATATTCAACCTTATTCGGTCATCAAATTCAAGAGCTTATAATCATTATAAAACGCTACCATATACATAAGCCACAACACCACCAAAGCGATTCCAAGATATAGAACAAAATAAACATTCAAATGATTTCATTCCAAGACCTTTACGACTGTAATTTAATTTTCTCGGCTATCTCACGTTAAAGGAAATTGTGTCACACAAAGAAAAATATGTTTCCGTTTAATTGAACACTTTGGAGTGCGAGAGGCGCGGAAATAATAGAAATAATCAAGGTTCTACGTCGAAGTGTTCCCGCTCTGTATGCAAATAAGCAATCCACCACGGGCAACAGAGCTCTGACTAATTCCCAGAAAACACCGCGCAATTGACAAAGATTAGGTTACGGAAAGTAGATAGGCAGTTGGGTATAATTATTTTTTGTTACTTCTTTCTTACAACACTCAGATATGATATTGTTTCTTTTTGTCTTTGTTTCTTTCGACAACCTAAATGCTATTTGAATTCTGCCGGTACCCGGTAAACAGGTTTGGCCTAAGAAATACTGACTTGAAGTCGTACGGGACAGTATGTGCGCCAATAGACCTAACACACACACACACGCACACGCACTCGCACACGTACACGCACACGCACACGAACACGCACACGCCCACACACACGGACACGCACACGCATACGCACTCGCACATGCACACGCACTCGCACACTCACACGCACACGCACACACGCAATCAAAGACCGCGCAATATTGATACTGAATTGTCAGCAAGCGATCCTCATGCTCCAAGGTGTGGGTGTTGAATCGCAATTGGGAAATCGCTGGAGATCTTTTTTCGGTCGGGAAAGATGAATTTATGAAGCTCTAGTACTAATTTTGTGTTCGTTCAAATATTATAATATAACGACCATTGAACAAAAAAGAACAGTATACAAATTAGTTATAGTACCATGGTTTGTTTTGTATCTGTTTTCTTAATAATTAATGTTAGTAACGAGAAGTACAGTCCACAAATACTCGTGCCTCACAGAGGTAAAACAAGTGAATCCACAATAACCCTACCTAATCTCAAACACTTCTACACAGTAGTAACAATCTTTGTTATTCTCATCGTCTCCGCCGCAAGGTACCTCAAGGTGAATACAGTCAGATTGTATCTCTAATAAAACAACTACTATCACTTGACGTGCCGGCAATAACAAATGTACTGTTTTAAATAACTGTAGGCTTGTGACCCTCTGTTTTAAGTTTTATTCTACTTATTAAAGTGTAGAATCCTTGGTTGTTAGTCCCTGGTGAAATAAGTGAAGGAACATGGTGAGAATATAAGCGTGTTCATTAATCTTTCTGTTTGAAATGATAATCGCATTGATTCAGTATAATATTAGAAATTTTAATTTGCTTTTTATACAATGCTTGAGCATGTGCCTGGTAGTCAAAATAGAAAAAATGTGAATAGGCTGACGCGTAGCTTACTTTTTAAAAGTTTTACTAATTACCTTTAAAGCCATGTAATACTTAAAACGTATTATGTACGATAGTAGTAGTATATACTCCACAAAGAAGGCATACCATAACATAGCGAAGTTCAAAAACAATACTTAAATAAACACATTTATATATGAGGATAATATGTTGGTATACAGTAACATCAAACAAACTTGTACTTCAGTACACAATAGAAGCAAAACAAGGCATTGTTTCCCTACCACTTCCACCAGAAATTTTAAGACACCGCAGTAAAACCGGCGACCGCAATTAACAGACGAAACATTGCAGTTCCTGGAACGAACAAACTGAAATACTCGACAAACTACCAAGTTCACAAAAACTATTTGTTATTGGACGAAGACAAAGGACTGTTTCTTTAAAGTATAAAAAAGTAAAGTGCAGTGTTTCTAGTACTTTTAAGCTTTATTCTTAGCTTTCCTTGGAAGCTATACCTTGTAGCTTGTTGAAGTATTTTACCCCTACTACTTGTTCCGTGTAATTTTAGATATTTCCTGGTAGAGGGATGAGTGTTTTTGGTAGAACAATACACATGAATTGTCTTGGAATACTTGAAAAAGATTCAGTGAATACTACGTATTGGCTATATATGGCTCCGCCCACGTGGGACTATTTTACCCCCTTGGGGAGGGAATTTCCAAGAATCCTTTCTATATGATCACCTGCACTGTCCAACGAACATATATGCCACATTACAGCTTGCGCGTAGTATTTTCAGTAACGCAAGAATATAATATGTTTCAATTGATGCTTACATTTTTATAATGTTATCTGGAGTCCTACGCGATGCTTTGCAACTGGAACTGATAAAACCACCTAATTTTCTACGAATTCAAAAGTGATAAACGCAGCAGTCAGATTTATAGCGTGTTTTTTCCAGATGTGGGAGTAAGTCATTCGTGTGCTGTTCGTACAGCTTCGTTTAATTAAACTGAAATTTAACATCTAAACCTTTTATATGAAAGAGCTACTTGAAGCGTGGTGTATAACCATATTCAATTTTAGTTAAAATATTATATTCGATCCCTGTATTAAATTTAATATGAGAAATAATTTTCATAGAAGTTATACAAATGGGCGATGGGTTTTTGCCCACGCATTTTGTGTTCTCAGAAATTTGTCTGCTACGCTTGTAACAAATTGAATTGAATAATAATATAGAAAAGAGATATATAATCTTATCAATTTCGGGTGAAATTTAATTTGCAGAATACAATAAAATTACGCTATAATAGTTCATTTAATTTATTTAATATTTTTAATGTGGGATAATAAGTTTACTATAACATGTACTAGCTATTGCAGGTGCTATCTTATTTACTAGCTTCAACACCAGTGAATTTTTCAGTTCAAGTTTTAACATAAACTAAAAAGGCATTTAATTAAGGTTTTTATTTTATTAAACTACAGAAGCTGATAAACTACTACTACTGGGTGTACCATAGTAGGCGCACCTCACTACAGCAATAAGAGTTATGTTCCCGGGGGCAATGAGTAAGTATGTTACAAAAGTATGAAGAATATTCGCGTCTTAGTTGCCATACATTTCACCATGATGAATTCCATCTAAGTTATTCTACTGGGTCTCTTCTCATTATTAACCCTAGATTACTAACCTTCGTCAAATTGACTACGCGGGTTTGTATAAATCGTGCTAACTTTTGCGCGCGCGATCGCACTGCTTCCACACTTAAGATAATCTCAGTCGACCCGTTGCCACCCCAACTGACGGTAGTGTTTTAAGTGGGGGGGCACCGTGAGCGCCGTTCCAGCAACCATGGGTCGTCGCATCGACGAAGGTTAGTATTAACGTAACATTTTGTATTATTTAGTTGGTGAACTCTTGCGTTTTTTTGTTTTGTTTATTTATTTTCTTTGCGAAAATAATGCGACTTACTACTGAGAATTTCGTGACAGAAAAACCCAATAGCACTGCCCGACCCAGGAATCGAACCCGGAACCTCCCGATCCCACGCGCACATTTATGCCGCGAGACCAACGAGGCAATCGCATAGGGTTTGATGTCGAGTTTTCCGTCTCTACGCAAAGATGGTATTTGCATCGTGTTATCCCTTAGTCGCCTCTTACGACACCCACGGGAAGATAGGGGGTGGTGACACTTGTATTCTATGCCGTCAACCACACGGCAACGGTATAACAAATTTATAATAAAAATAAAAAATATGCATGTTTAATTCAAATAAAACCCATTATCCCCTTTATTAAATACCGTAGTCGAAAGTACGAAGGTTAATAACGGTCGAAAAATAAGGATAGTGATGTAGGGTTAAAATAGGAGTTGGCTCTGATTGGCATGTCTTTGGAGATCACCCAAATTGGACTAATTTTTATTTTGCCGGCCAATCATTAAAATTGTGTTATTTTAATAGAACACAGTATTTTAAACATATTTTGCTATTACACCAAACTTCTAAGTCAATTCTCTGAGTCAATACTTAGGTTTGAATGTTTGTCTGAAAAGGTCTCAAGTACCGTAAAGCAGTTCTGTTTTGTCAAAAGTGATAAATCAGAGAGGTGTAAAGGTGTTCAACCATATGTTTTCAGACAACACACATGTACAATAATTATACTTACACAACGACATACATAAAAATTACACATAAAAAAGTAAAACATATATTTTTTTAATTCTTCCGACCAAATATAAAAATATGGTCTAAACCTTCAGTAAGAATGTCTACGTCTATGTTTAAAGGCATGCCACCATAGTGGCGATATTTCCTGTTCTCGGAATGTGGTTGAAGAGATGTCGCGTCGCGGCGTTCTCACTTTCCATGGTTGTTTCGCCCGGTGCCTTCTTCTGCAAAGAAGGCATACTGAAAGAATAACAGAAAGCAAGCAGCGCACGAGGTGAGTGCAGTGTGAATTAGAGCGAGACAGCGTGACAGATGCTGCTTCTAATGCTATCTAGCTCTTGACTTACTACCTGCCATCACCTGATCCCATTTAAATTGCAACTTTCACATTATTTTATGCAAAATAAAAAACAATAATTAGGATTTATTTGAACTCTAATATTATGTCACAGACTACACTTAAAACTTTAGTGTAGTAATAAAAAGTGTTTAGTTCGTTCTATTTTATAATAATTTTAAGTTTATTTTAGTTGGCCGGCACTTTTAGAATTAGCCAAAATTTGTATGATCTCCTTTATGGAAAACATTCAGACATGTAGGTTTCCTCACGATATTTTCCTTTACCTAGAAAGCGATAATGAACAATACAATACGCACTTAACTTCAAATGTTAGCGGTTCACGCTGTGGGCTTGTACTCAAAACACTCTGCGTGGCAGTTTCTTAATCTTACCATTAACTTTCAACGATAAACAAAATTCAATATATAAAATTCTTTGATTTTTATTTATTTATTTTTATTTACAGTTGCAATAAATTTTCTAAGAAGCCTTTTATTTTATTTTTATTTTATTAGCTTCATACACTTAACGTATATAGGTGGACTTAATGCCTTAGGCATTTTCTCCCAGTCTACCTTAGAGTGGTGCAGAGATTTTATCATCATCATTCATCATTCATTTTCATAGACTCACGCCTGTATCCCTGAAGGGGTAGGCAGAGGTGTAATATTACACCCACATTTCGCCATGTATTTTTAGGTCCCACGTAATAGGGGGTGAGTCTATTGACGTACCGGGCACATTACCAGACTCCGTGCTGCTACTGAGAATTTCCTAACGGAAAACCCAATAACCCCTTTGCCCGACCCGGGAATCGAACCCAAGACCTCCCAATCCCACACGCACATTTATGCCGCGAGACCAACGAGGCAGTCCTCTCTCTCTTTACCTGCCTTTAAAAACCTACGAAGTTTTATTCAAGTCACTACACAAATTAGTCAGTAATTATTTCAAATTGCAAAAACAAAAGCAACAATTTCCAAACAAAAATACCAAACAGAACAAATAAATTACAAACAAAATAGCTTAAAGAATCTGTCAACGCCATCGCTAATAGAACACGTACGAAGATTGAATCCGAAAAACTAAAACTAGATAAACAAAAACGTCTTAAAACAAAACACAATTATATTGAAACGGCAAAAAAGGAAAAAGAAAAACTGGTGCGAACAAAGACCGAGCAAGTCTCACATTTACAATTCAAGGATGTTCAAAGTTCCCTAATTGATTGTTTTGGGGGCCTCTTAAGCCTGTTTTTAGTAAAAACGTCGAAGAAAAAAATGGCGAAAGGCGAGACCAGCCGCGAATTTTAGGTTCCGTTGTACGAATTAACGGTTACGTCTTATTAATTAAAACCTAGATTAAACTGGTATGACTACTTTCATAAAACGAAATATTTATGATTCTGAATAGGTAGGTGGTGTCTTAGAATAATGTCATTTTATTTTTCATAGCTTTTGTAAATATTAAATTTAGATGCAATTACTTTCTATGGAATTAGATTCGAAATTCGGGAAAAATTATATTGTCTTCTTCTATTGGGTATCACATCAGCTGAACGATTTCCACTGCTGGACATAGGCCTCCCCCAAGGCTCTCCACTTAGACCGATCCTGAGCCACCCGCATCCATCCGCTGCCCGCGATCCCAACAAGATCGTTTTCCACCTTGTGGGAGGCCTACCTCTGCTACGACGTACCTACTGTGCGTGGCCGCCACTCCAGAACCTTTCTGCTCCAACGGCCATCGGTTCTTCTGGTTTATTTGATAAAATAAAAAAAAAATGTTGGGTGTATTTAATAAAATTGCAACTTATAATACCTATTATATTGTGTTTGTATGAACACGTCAACCTCGGGAAATACTAGTCCGATCTGACGAAAATTTTGCTTTAAGGAAAAATATAGGGAAAGCTAAGTTTAATAAGAATATTGTATCTTAATTGGGCACAACATAAATACGCAGGTAACAATATTTAATGTATCAATTTAGAAAAGCTAGGTAATCCACAAAATATGAAATCATTATGACATAAAGTTCATTTAACTCATGACCCATCTTAGAAAATATAGCTCTGTATTTAGTAATTCCCAAGCAAAACCACAAAGTTCTCACCCACACATCATCTTGAGCTTTGCTTTGTAAGATGTTACCTTGTACCAAACATTTGTAAGGAAACAGAAATTCAAATGATACAGCCTGGAGAATGTAGTCCCAAGTCTATTTTAGTAAGCGTACACTTTGTATTAATACTATGGCAAAGTAGAGTTAGGAAAGCAGTCATAACAAAGTACCAGATATGATGTCCCCATCAAAACATAGTTAAACTCATTATATCCGTCTTCCACATTAAATGGACCTACTATGCAACTGTTATTACAGAAGAGAAAATATCAGTTTTCAAGATATTATCAAAACAATATTTTAAAATCTGTTTTTTTTTTCGCTTAAGTACAATACTTTCATATAAATATTACATTGATTACTTTATATGAACCAAGAAGCAACAAAAATTAACATAATAACATTTACTTCTATCTGCAGGCAAAGAAATAAAATTTTGGCTATTAACAGATCAAATCATAAAGTTAAACGAGTTATTTTGAAATTCATATTTTACATTTGTGTTTTGATAATGGTTACATAATTTATAACGTCTCGGGTAAAGCAATAAATTAGTTTTATCGCAAATTTTAGTACGCAAAATTCTCTTAGAATAAATTCTCAACCTGTATTAATAAGGATATGAAATTTCAACACCGGCCCAACATGACACTAACCCTATCTCAGAGACCGTAAAATAAAAAAGTCTATAAGGCCGATAAATAACTAACATGCACACTGGACAGGTTAGGTTTATTTTATTTTTGACCAGCTATCTATTTAGTTGTCCGTGTGGTGACGGATTAAGAATACGGATTGTCACCACCCCATATCATCCCATGGGTGTCGTAAGAGCCGACAGAGGGAGCACATTATGCAGAGAACAGCACTGTACGAGAAGGAAAACTTGATACAAACCCCATACCAACCCGTTTGGCCAGCGAAGTATAGTAGGCCAATTCCTTCTTTCAAAGGAGAGGCCTAGTCCAGCAGTGGACTGTTAAAGGCTGATGATGATGATCTATCACCCACTTGATTTGAAGCGTTTGATTTCATTGACTCGTGCGCTGCGAACTAATAGAAAAAGGAGAAAACTAAGCTGTCTGCATTCACGTTTATCTAACTCCCCATAACTTCCTTTTACCACTATCACTCCCCTTCCCCAACAGGAAGGTAGACAGAAGGTGCTTGAATCTTTGGCGCACTCACTCACCGAGCTATATGGGGCAGCAGAAACACGTCGATTTTCTCCAAGAGTATACTACTACCATGATTCTTTTCATATTCAAACAAATGTATTTATTTATAAATAATAATATACTAGTAAATATCCGCAGCAGCGCCTGCACATTTCTTATCCATTGACTGTTTTTTACGATCCCGTGAGAATGTCAAACCCCTTTTTAGTGTACCCTTACGGACACCAAAGAACATACATGCCTTGCAGCATATTGCGCCCGACAGATATTGGACCGTGCACTTGAAACGCGATTCATCCATTTTTGCGATTAACATAGTCATGTTGTAGTAAGTCTACTAGCGCATAAACAAATCAATATTATGCTACTCCACAACCATACAGTGCTAATAATACAATATACGTAGTCAATAGTGTACAAAGTTTTAAAGTGAGGTATTTCAAAAGTCATTGTACCTTATACTTACAATCTAAAAGTCGTACAAATAAAAGCTGACATACCTTCAAACAATCCATCACTATAAAAAAATCACTTAAAGGAGCGTGTTCCCAAGACCAGGCCAATATCCAAAACACATCGCCGATCACGAACTTCAGTGCCCATTTAAGTTAGTCTTTCGAAAGCCATATTAAGCATCTATTGATCCGCCGTCAGGCGCCGTCTAAATCCTTGAAAATGTCTTACGGCAATCGGCGTTAACTTAATTTGGAAGGTGATGGCATCGGAGAAGCTTATTGATCAATCTATCCTTTGTTTGTAGTAGGTACGTTTCGTTCGTTTTTGCACTGTGGAATAAAAGTTTTCCAAAGTACTGGAGCGTTTCAATGGCGATCTTTGGAAGAAACGCACTGAATACGTTACGGAGTTACAAAGATCAAAGGAGATACATGTTGAATCAACCTTTTGTAGTTATTTTGAACTAACAGTTCTATGGAGATAGTTAAACAATAGTGAAAGCTGAAAGGAAGACTGTCGATGGAAGTTGAATGAGTTTGAAGAAAAAATTGAATATGAGAAAATTCTGTAGCAGCATAATCATCATCATCGGCCCTGTATATAAAATGTCCTACTGCTAGGCACGGGCCTCTTCTCACTATGAGAAGGGTAAGGCCATAGTCCACCACGCTGGCCAGGTGTGGTTTGGCAGACTTCACGTGTCTTTTGAGAACATTATGAAGAACTCTCAGACATGCAGGTTTCCTCACCATGTTTTCCTTCACCGTTTAGCAAGCGATAATTAACAATGTAATACGCACATAACTTCGAAAAGTCATTGGTGCGCGCCTTGGATTTGAACCCGAGACCCTCTGCGTAGCAGTCCGTCGGTCTCTCCACTAGGCTATCGCTGCTATTAGTATCTGATAGTAGCATTATATGATGATGCTTATTAAATCATTTACTGGTAGCTATTACCTAGTAGTTCTTTAAGTTACGTAAAATCATATCTTTTGATTTCAGTATTTTTTTAGAAGAGTATAGAAAAATCGACAGGTAGACCGAAGCCTTACTTTAGAGCAAATTATAATCAAAGTTCAGACAAAAACCAAACATCTAAATTATCTACATTACACGAAATAACGAGATCTACAATTACAGCCCATACGCTTTATAAATTCCAAGTAAAAGCAAAGTATGCCAATCTAAAAGCTCTGGAAAAGAAGTACAATATTTTATTTATATGTTAAAAAAGATGTGATGGTATAAAATCTAGAATTAAACTTAATTGTTTTTATAAGGCTTTAGTCAATGTTCTGATTCCTCAACACAAAGGTTTTTAACAACTCCCTTGTTTTTAAAGAACCGTATAATAAACGCAAAGAACACAGGAAAGTCACCAACAAAAACATCTCAAAGTATTTTTGTGTGCGTAGAATTATTTACTCCTATAACAACGTAGATGGTATAAATAAAGTACTATTTACATAGCAACAATATCCAGACGAAATTCGAAGACATTCTCACTCAACGCTGCTAAGATTCTTCATACGATAAAATTGTACGACAACCATTTTTTTCCGATAACATGAAGACAAGAATTTGAAAATCGAGTTCGAATAAGACGTCTGACGTCAGAAAGCCATTGTAACTGCTCGACATCAGATGTCTACACCAAGTATATAAGTTCCTTGGTCTACACGCTGTGTACACAGATCCATTTTTGAAATCCTTCATTTCACATTACATGTTCGAAGCAAAAACTGCAAGTATAAAAGACGCCTTATGCTAAGAAGATTCAACTCATGAATAAACTATGAAAATGTTGTTCTTTGTCTAATCAGGGAGGCTACTAGATAAAGCTAGATGAAACAAATGCGTTTTCTTTCTCCTTTTCACTTCGACGTAATTAACGCTTTGAATGCTCGGTCTTAAAGTACCGCAGCCAACGTATTTCTTGTATTGCTTATGATTTTTCCGCAACGTATAATTTCTAAACAGTATGAAGCAAAGTGGGTTGAAGTTCTTGGTTTTAATTAACAAAGTATTATTGTCATGCCAACTATAGTAAACAGTGTCAAACATTTATTTGTCGAAGAATGTTAATTGAAATCTTTGAGTTCTGAAGTTTATTTTTGACTGTTACAGATAAAATGAACTGCAGATGGAAATAAATATTGTGGTACCCGGTGTCTTTTGGTGATTGCTTTTCTGGAATACTTTTAATAGGTATTTATTGGCGTAGTGGCTTAAGCGACCGCCTCGTCACTTGACATTGCGGTGAGTGTAGTGAGTTCGATTCCCACACGAGACAACACTTTGTGTTATCCATAAATTGTTATTTCGACTCTGGGTGTTTATTTTTCCCTTTGGTTGTACGTTTGTAAAGTTCCCCGCGACACAGGATTTATTCCTAGTGCAGGTGTTGTCTTTTAGAAACAAACAAAAAAAAAGGTCATAGATTTCTGCACCAGCTGTGCATGGAGTCGCGAAAGATGCTGCTACGTTGGCGTGGTCATTAAATAAGTGACAGAACTGAAAATAGATACAGATACAGAATTCATACAAAACATTGGTAATTTTTGTTTCCCGATAGTATTGGCATAGACAAATTCACTTATATAAAGGACCTCTAAATAACCATTTCATTTCGAGCCCAGACGACGTTAGCAACATGACTAATTGAACCACCCTCATTAAAGATATCTTCAAAAAACATGAGTAATTAAATAAAAAGGTGCCTTTCATAACCTAAATTACGTCGCAATTAACGAGACGCCATTACTGTTGGCAAACAAAATGGCGCCGGACAAGATGGCGGCTATTCGTTTATACATTGGTTAATTGCTTTTAAAGCACTTTATACTGGCTTTGATCCTAAACAAGTGACTGAAAAATGTATCTAGAATTACATTTAGTTTTTAATTAATCAGGTGACTATGCTGTTTTATTTTATAAGACTATTATTTTTATTTTTTCAATTTGGAGCTAATTAATTTTTCTGAAGGAATTATAAGCAATGTGGTTTCAGATTCCCTTGAGTTGCCAGACTATATTAAAATATAAAACTAATTAAGTTGAAATAAATTAGAGTCGGTCCGTGTGGTGATGGATTAAGAATACGGAATGTCACCACCCCATATCATCCCATGGGTGTCGTAAAAGCCGACAGAGGGAGCATAGTATGCAGAGAACAGCACTGTAAGAGAAGGAAAACTTGATACAAACCCTATACCAATCCGTTTGGCCAGCTGATGTTGGACGTGGGATATTTTAACTATCCAAGTTTACGACGACAAGAAATAACTCAGTTGAGTTGAATTTAAGCCATAGTTCTAGACATGCAGAGTATTAACGTTATGTTTCACATTTCGATTAATATTCCACGAAAACCGTCTTACATACTCATTATGTTTGGTTGTTTTTATTTACATAAAAAACAAAACAGGTATCAATGCACAGACCATCAATACTCAGATTAACGCTTTTTGAAGTCAGCTTTCGATCGTGATCCATACTGTAACCTACTAATGGGCCTGAATTCAATAAAAATCTTTAATCATTATAAAATGGATACACTCTTTATAATACCAAGTCTGCACTTATTTTTCAATTTCGTCATAAATATAAGCAAGTAGATGTGAAATCTTCTTTATGCCGGAAAATAATTGCTTAACCCCAAAATTTATAGTACTGACGTGTTTTCCTAAGTCAACGTTTGTATCAGCTTCAGCTAGTGCTAACTTGTACTATACTAACTACAACAAGTATACAAGCTCTGAAAATGGGGTCGATTCTAGTCTCACTGGCTAAATTAATTTCCAATTTGGTGCCGAAGTGGATGAATTATGTCATAACAATTTTAAGTTTATCTCCCAATAGTGAAATCAGTTCTTTAACCTTTTTTTTGTTCCAATAAGAATTCGGGATTGGCCAATCAGTGCTTGTTAATGCTGATTGAGTCGAAGTGAGATGAAAAATGGGTGTATAGGTGTATATATACACCACTATTTTTTAATTAGTACAAAAACTTTAAGGACAGATTAGCGAAGATATTATTATCATATATGTGACGTAAGAATTTCATAATATCAATAAAAAGCAAAGTTATTATCATTTCATTATTGTAGAAAATCTCACTTAAATCATAGTCATATTTTACAATCCATTCACTAATTCATTGATAATATTCCATCCTGCTCATTCGCATTCTCTCTGTCGCACTTATGATGTAGGTAGCAATAGAAAATAAAATGAAGAAAAATAATAAATGTAGGTAGTTATTTTTTTATTTTGTTAGTTCTACCCTCTCCTTCATACTTCATTCGGGCGTAGGACCGGTAAAATTTATCGTTTAACAAGTAATTAAATACGGAGGTATGTAATTAGAAAGCAAACAAATATCAAAATAAAAGATGGTGTTCTGGACTAAAAGAAAAGAGTAATTTTGGCGTATTTATGAAGTTAGAATCATCTGCTATTTACAAATTATTTTATCGTCATCATGTCAGCCTAGAGACGTCCACTGTTGGAAATAGGTCTTCCTCAAGGTGTGTGGAGAACACAGACCGATTTTGAGGCGCCTGCATCAAATTATTATTTACTTAAGTACGTATTATTTACTAAACTTAATTTATCAATGGTATGATAGTACACGGGTCGGTCATAGTATTAGTATTGCATTTACCAATTATCACGTATTTTTGTGGACAGTTTTGAGACAGTTTTGGGACTTAGTGTTTTTATTTTTCAACTACATAATTATGATCAGTTAAAGATACTTAGTGCCCTGTTAAATTTTTTGTACTAATTAAAAAATAGCGGTGTATATATATATCTATATATATATAGTTAGTCTATGAACTTGTCCATTACAAGCGATGAGCAAATCCATTGATATCTCGTTAAGACGTTTACATGAATACGTTAGAAAATCAACTTTAAGTTGAATGCAAAGCGTTTGTAATTGCTTAAAAGATTTGCTTTTCAAATGATGAACTAATAGGTAGTAATGGAGAATTTTTTATTGCAATTAATTGTACCAATAGTAACTCGGGACAATGCATGGGTCACACAAATGTAAATATGATGTGGGGATCAAAGTCAAAGTACTCAGCGTGGCAAAGTGCCTAAGTAACTTTCTGATGGAGTCACTATCCACCCAATATTAAAAATCAGATCGGTGATGGGGTGGTGATGGGTATTAAATTTTATATACTACTCCGTCAAGAAAGTACCGGGAAAAGATCAATAATACACAAACTATTGATTATTCATTCAAATTTATTTTATCACAAAGTATGCTCCTTCAGAATCGATACACTTACGCCAACGAATAATCAAATCATGAAAACATTTTTTAAACGCTGTTTCCGGAATTGAGTTCAGTTTCGCCGCGAATTCTCCTCTATGTCTTCTACCGATTGAAAACGGGTGCCACGAAGTGGTAATTTGAGTTTAGGAAAAAGAAAGAAGTCGGCTGGAGCCATATCTGAATATGGTGGTTGCTTGATGGTATTTGTTGAGTGTTTGTTCAAAAATTCGTTCACAATGATGGCCTTGTGTGAAGGCGTGTTATTGTGGTCAAAATCCAAAAATGTTCGTTTCACACATCTGTCCTTTTTCATCGAATTTGCTCTCTTTAACGCCGCATAATGCTCAAATAATATTCTATGTTTACCGTTCGACCTTCCGGCAAAAATTCCGAGTGCACAACACCGCGATTGTAAAAGAAAACACTCAACATGACTTTGACTTTTGAACGAGTTTGGCGTGTTTTTTCGGTTTCGGGTCAGCTGGAAAACGCCACTGTTTCAAAGTTCTAGTGCTTTGGAAAAGGTCGGCAACTAATTAGACCGTATCACCTATAAAATGTTGGACCATCATTCATCAACCATTATCATCATTTGCACTCTACTGAGGCTATGATATACTGCTCCCCAAAAAGTTTTTTTTTTAAATTAACTCTGCCATGTAAAAAGAGACAAAACCTATTCATCGTAAATTTGGCACAAAAGTTTCAAATGTTTCCAAATATCTATTATGTTCTCTATTACTAAGTTGTTAAGGTTGAAATTCGTTTAGTTTGTTTCGTTTTACTCGTTCTGCTATTTTTCGGACAAAGTTTTATTGACACGTAGTTTTGTATGTAACTCTAATTTTAAAACACAGTTTCTGCATGCATTTATTGATGTACACTACTGCTGTAAAATTATTCAGAATACGAATATGATGCAGGAAATATTTTTACCGAATTGATATTCTACCAACACTGAAATACACATACAGTGTTTGTAAAAATTCTAAATTCGTTATTTGCGATACGTCCAAATTCAATATTTCGATACAGGATTAAATCAATCGATACTGAATCGATTATATATCCAAGTCACAGCGCGGCCACCCGTTACGATTCTAATCAACGGCCAGATTCAAATTTCAATTTCGAATCAATAGGTGTCGCCCTATCTTATAGGCTCCGGTTTCGCTTTGAGGGGACTGAATATTAACAATAGGGTATGAATAGAAACCATCTTTGTTTAAAAGGTCTATACAGCCAGACTATTATAGTAAATAGGGATGAAATAATTTATGGAGAGTGAATAGAAACTAAACGGTGCTACGAGGTTTCGTAGCCTATCTACGGATTTCGTAGGCTTGTCTACGAATGCTGTAGATGGTACAAATAGATCCTTAATCTTGGCGCTACAGTATTGTGGGAGACAATTTTGGGAATATTAAAATAAATTAGCTTAATGGTGTTATACTATTTTATTATTTGCTATTTATTTATGACAGTTGCAAATATTTGTAAACAATAAGAGTGCTTGTTGTTTGTGCAAGTTTTGATTACATGATACCCTATTAATAAAATAATATAGTAGAGCATTTTGTTGATATTGTGTCACTACATAACGCACGAAGTGTGATACTATAATATGCTTCTAATAGTGTGGAGTTGTAAAGAAATAATCGAAGCCCCCATTATAAAATACATCATAAAATCTCACAAATATGATAAATTTAGCATGGTTAAAAGACTTGATACGTGTATAACTTAACCATAATAGTATCTTAAGGTGCCTTAACCTTTATACCTTAGGTGTAAAAGAAATTCAAAGCGCCGTGTTTCAGTTCGAAATAAACAAACATAACTTTAAAAAAAAACTAGGCACACAGCTTCTTAATAGGTATCTTAATATATAAAATCCTTGCGTTACTGACTGACTGACAGACACGCTACAGCCGAAACTATTGGGCGCAGGAAGCTGAAATTTGTCATGTATGTTCCTTGGGGACCGTAGGGGTGCACTAAGAAGGGATTTCCCGAAATTCCCACGGGATAGGCCAAAACGGGTAAATTTAAAAAAATGCAGGCGTAGCTGCTGGCGTCCTCTAGTATTATATATTGGCGTAGTGGTTTAAGTGGCCGCCTCGCCACTGGACACTGCGCCGAGTGTTGTAGGTTCGATTCCCACACGAGACAATACCTTATATGATTCATAAATTGTTGTTTAGAGTCTGGGTATTCATTGTGTCCGTTGGATGTTTGTAAAGTCCTCCGCGACACAGGATTTAGTCCTAGTGTGGACGTTGTCTTTTAAAAAATAAAATAGAATATGCAGTGCTGCATGAATTTTCAATCAACTGAGGCAAAAAACACCCAAACTGAGAAACAAAGTGTTGTAGACATGGTGTTTTTTCACACAGAGTTTATTAGATTTCAGCTGTCACTTTCAGTGACCCTTACTACTAAGCTAGAGGTTCTGGGTTCGATTCCCTTCCAGAACAAAATGTGATGCAGTAACTTTTTCTGTGCTTGCCTGTAACGTATGTTTGTAATTACGTATATTTAAGAATATTATATATAAGTGGACACGCCACCTGCGTGTTTAAAGTTATATCCTACATCACATCGCGCCATTCGGGGCGCGGAACGCGGGGAAGCGAGGGGAGCGAGCGAGCGGCGACGCAGCGAGCCCAGAGCGGGCCCCCACTCACACACTTGCACTTCAGTCTCGCCTAGCGGCGCACACGCCATACGCACTGGGTTACAATATTGTACTACAAGTAATTATGTCAACCTCTATAATATTTAAAGTAATATACATATTTTAAGTTCAAACTTCGTCGGCCTTTCATTTTATCGCCAACAAGTAGCGACCGTGAGAAGACTCGACACATCAAGTCGTCGTTGAACAAAGAAAATCGCTAGAATTGCGTCAGCCACGCGGCCATCTTGTTGGGGAACAAGTTCCTGCCTGCCTGCTAGCCGTCGGCGTCGCCTGAAAAAGCTAGCGAGGGAGGACATCGGCGAACGTTGGCGACGTCGTGATCCTCTACGGGATACCTACTTCGTGGGAACTTCGCCGGTATTCAAGACACATCGCGTCGCGTCGTGCGAAGAATACCTACCTGTGGGAGCACGTGGTGAACTCTGCTGCGTCGGTGACTTCAACACTGACCATCATAAAGGAAGTAGGCCCGTTCCTAATTCCATTATTTTCCTATTCCCGACTGTTTGAACTCTGTTTGTTGTGTGGGTGTGTCTGGCTGCTTTAAGCTTTGGGGGATGGCATCTTGCTACTACGCGTGCCTACCGTA
Organism: Euclidia mi; assembly: GCA_944739405.2. NCBI lineage: Eukaryota > Metazoa > Arthropoda > Insecta > Lepidoptera > Erebidae > Euclidia > Euclidia mi. The sequence goes on from OX123182.2 coordinate 27,844,449, forward strand.
TATCCACAACCTGTTTACCTGCACAGAGCACGCATATACTTATTTCTAAGCACGCCTTTTTGTGTTTCATGCTACTCGCCCGCGTGCATATTAATTACGTGTAAAGCTAGGATAAAGCATAGGTAATAGCCACTTCTAAGCAACCTATAAACCTATTCATTAACGCTTGCCTCAGCGCAATAACAAATAATTAACGTTTGCCGTATTATTTATTCGATACCTTAAAACTAGTATCGTACTTTCGAGAACATTCCCGAGTACATAACCGCCGCCATCTTGTTGTGCATAATATTGCTACGTAGTTCTTACACGTTTATCGCCAACAAGCTACCACCAAGTGGCCAGAATTCTTCACGAACTGACGCTAAAAGTAATTGTGGTCCTGAGTGAAATAATCGTAAATATTCATATTCCATAATCAACTTATATTAATGCCTGTTACCGTTCCATACTACCCACCGTTACAGGTTGAGGTACATCTGACTGATCGCCAACTTAGACCAGCTTGGCGAACACTGGTTTCCTTCGTGGCGCGTGACCCCCCATAATCAACTTATTTAAATGATGTTTAGCATCTAGCAAGATAGGATGTTTCTTATCATATTGACATTCAGATTGACTTAATCTACCTCCTACCCTAACCAAACCTTCTGAATCCATGAAGGGGTTCAGAGGCAATAACTTGCTTTTATGATTTAATCCTATATTATTTTTAATATAAGCTACTTCCTTAGGAAAATATTCAACTTGAATAAACTTAAGCAGCATTTTTAACGACTGATTAAGCTCATCAGCATTCAATGGCCCTGTCAGCTTAGCGGTCGTCAGATCGTATACCGGTGGATTTGCACAATTTATTATAATCTTAGCGCATTGTTGGTCAACCTAATCAATTCAAATTTTATTCAGTATGTCTGATAGTGAGGAAAGTACTATAAAATCGCTCATCCGAAAACGTGGTAGAATACGGAGTCGATTGACCATATTTAAAAATTATTTACAACATTTTAAACATAATAACTCAACGTCTAGTCTTGATATTAGAGAAATCACATTAAGATTGTCTCAAATCCAAGAATTACTGTCTAAGTTTGATTCGATGCAAATAGAAATAGAAGAACTTTCTTCCAATTTAGAAGAACAAATGGTGGAAAGAGACACTACTGAGTCAGAATTTTACACTCAAATAGCTCTAGCCCAGGAAATTATTGAGTCAGTTTCAAGTCACAAAGATGGTAATGAATCCACTTCCAGTAGTTGCCGTAATAATTCAAATTCAATTAAGTTTCCAACAATCAACTTGCTATCATTTGACGGCAATTATAGCAAGTGGCTTGAATTCAGAGACACTTTTAAGTCTCTTGTAAATGATAATGATTCCATAGCACCTATCAACAAATTTCATTATGTAAGAAATTCTCTATCAGGCAGTGATACGAGTATAGTAATACGATCCATTGAGTTTACCGCTAAAGGTTATGAGTATGCATGGAAGGCTTTATGTGACAGGTACAACAATGAAAACATTCTCATAAACAATAATTTACATTCATTGGTATCTATTAACCCTATACAAAGGGAATCTTTTAAGGCTTTAAGATATTTAATCGATCAGATACATAAAAACCTTAACGCATTAAACAACTTAAATATTCCTACCGAGGGATGGGATCCATTAGTTATATATTTAGTAGCTGCAGAGTTAATCCCAATACTAGTAGGCGGTGGGAGAATCATAAAGGTCATCTTTCACACCGTCCTACCTTTGAGGAATTTAGTAAATTCATACAAATTAGAGCCAATGTTTTAGACACTGCTAATTAAAGCCGTAGTAGTTCAGATCATAAAAATCCTAGTGGCAAGGAGAGTAATTTTCAAAACAGATCAGTAAAAGCGTTTGTAACTGTCTCTAGTTCTAGCATTAGACCACGTTTAGTTTGCAATAGTAAAGGACATCATGTGCATCAATGTTATACATTTAAGAAAATGAGTGTCAATGACAAGTGGTCCGAGGTCTCTAAGCACAACTTGTGTCCAAATTGTCTTAGATCTGGTCACACTAGTTTAAACTGCTCTTTAAAAGGTTCATGCCGCATTTGTAAAAATAAACATCAAACTATGTTACATAAAAATATTAGATTTGAGTCTATAAATAACACAGATAACTTATTCATTACACCGGAGTCATCTGATAGCAATTTACCTGTAACATTAACAGCCATATCTTCAGGACAAGTCCTCTTATGTACTGCACAAAAGCAAGTTGTGAATACTAATACTAACAAGACTTACCTAGCTCGTGCACTCTTGGATACTGGTAGTCAGATATCGTTCATTACTGAAAACCTTAAAAATAGGCTCAGTTTACAAGTAAAACAAATAAAAAATCTATCAGGCATTAATAGCATAACATGTAAAGTAACAGAACAGTGCAGTATTTTAGTAAAATCTCAAGTAGGTGTTTAGCGTACAAGTTAATTGTTAAGTATTACCAAAAATTACAGGGTACTTACCTAATGTCCCGGTAAACATTGAAAGCTTAGGACTTCCGGAAAATATTACTTTGGCTGATCCTTTGTTTTATGAACCTTCTGAAATAGATATTTTGTTAGGGACAGAACATTTCTTTAATATTATTGGAAATAATAAAACAAGTTTAGGGCAAGACAAACCTGTTTTACAAAAGAGTAAGTTAGGCTGGCTGGTAGCTGGTCCTACTGGTGATTCATCATCATCAGCCTTTAACAGTCCACTGCTGGACTAGGCCTCTCCTTGAAAGGAGGAATTGGCCTACTATACCACGCTGGCCAAACAGGTTGGTATAGGGTTTGTATCAAGTTTTCCTTCTCTTACAGTGCTGTTCTCTGCATAATATGCTCCCGCTGTCGGCTCTTACGACACCCATGGGATGATACGGGTTGGTGACATTCTGTATTCTTAATCCGTCACCACACGGACAAGGAGGACAAGTAGATTCATATTTTTGTAATTTAAATGAAAATTGTAATTTTGTTAAAAAGGAATCACTTCAAGACATCAATGATTCATTAAAGAAATTCTGGGAGGCCGAAGAATTATCGCCTTCAGAATCTAGTAATTATTCGGTAGATGAATAAATATTGCGAATCTCATTTCAGTAAGCACACTCGCCACTTACCGGACGGTAGATTTTCGGTCATGATGCCGCTTAAAGAAGATCCAGAAAAGGCACCTGGCGACTCCTTCTTCATGGCAAGGAGATGTTTCTTAAATTTAGAGAGCAGATTAAATAAAAATAAGAATTTAAGTGAACAATACAGCCAATTTATTCATGAATATGCCAACTTAGGTCATCTGAAGGAAATTGAGGTTCCTCCTTTTGGGTACTATTATACTATTGCCCCATCATTCAGTAATAAGAGAGGAACATGAAACTACAAAGCTGAGAGTAGTCTTTGACGCTTCGGCAAAAACTAGCTCTGGAAAATCTCTTAATGATATCCAGGCAATAGGTCCCGTCGTACAAAGCGACTTATTTTCTATTCTTATACGTTTCCGAATTCGTAGGTTTGTGTTAACAGCAGATATAGAGAAAATGTATAGACAGATTGCTATTGATGAGTCGCAGCGCTGCTTAAAGCTTGTGTTGTGGAGGGATCCTGTCGATACAGAAGTTAGTCAGCCCACTAAGATCTTACAACCAAACACAGTGACATATGGTATGACTTCTGCTCCCATTAAGATCTTACAACTGAATACAGTGACATATGGTATGGCTTCTGCTCCATTTTTAAGCACCAGATGTCTTGTTGAGCTTGCCAATCAGTGTGAAGATAAAATTATTGAAAATGTTATAAAGAACGACTTCTATATCGACGATTTGAATACTGGCGCCTCCACAGAGAGTGAGCTCAGACATGTTTTCCATTGCGAAAGTTTCGAACCAATTGTCCTGAAATTCTTAGTGACAAATCAGAACCTTCAATTAGTCAAGAATTTAATGAAGAAGCTTCTGTGCTAGGCTTAAAATGGTCACCTACGACTGATAATTTACATTTTCCTAGTAAGTTAAAGGCTGATTCTAATGTTACCAAAAGAAAAATTATTTCTACTACATGTAAACTTTTTGATCCTTTAGGTTAAGTGAGTTGTTGTATTATTAAACCAAAAATTCTTCTTCAGAGTTTATGGAACGCCAAACTGGGCTCGGATGATCCAGTACCTGAGCCTTACATTAAGAAATGGCTAGTTTTCATTAATAATATTCATTATTTATCAAACATTGTAACACCTCGTTGTGTTTTAGGTAAGTGCTCAGACATAAAGTTTGTTGAGCTTCATTGTTTCGTTGATGCTTCCCAGCAAGCCTATGGCGCTTGTAAGTATATGCGCTCAGTAGATGATAAGCAAAATGTTACTGTGAGATTACTGTGTGCAAAGACTAGAGTGGCGCCTATAAAAACACTTACCATTCCTCATTTGGAATTATGTGGTGCATTAACTGGAGCTCAGTTGTGTGATAAGGTATTGCGGTCTATTCCGTATAGTGTAAATAATAAACATATGTGGACGGATTCCACGGTTGTTCTTAGTTGGCTTAGGTAAAGTAAGATCCGGACGCTCGGTGCCACCACTGCGTCGATTGCGGGGAGAACACGGCGCAACACACGCTCGCTGAGTGTGCAGCTTGGGAGGAGCAGCACCGTGTCCTCACAAATGAAGTAGGAGGCGATCCGACGCTGCCGGCCGTAGTACGGAGGATGGTTGGTATCGCAGAGTCGTGGGACGCAGTGGTGTCCTTCTGCGAGGACGTGATGTCGCAGAAGGAAACTGCGGAACGGGAGAGGGAGATCTCGACTCCCTTCCCCGGCCGCAGAAGGCACACCGGGCGCAGGAGAAGGGCGGACAACGCCCTTTTCCGTCCCCCATAAATGGGTCCAGGGGCGAGGGACTCGGGGAAGTCCCCGCCCCCTATTCGATGGACCCGAGTTGCAAGCGCGCGGGTGTCGGCGCGCGCCTCTGAGGCGATGCACGGAGTAATTCAACGCCTCACTACCCCGTGCAGGAGACGAGACCCGGAAAGACCCGGCCAGCACTAGTGTGGGGCTGCGAAAGAATTTGGATTCCCGCGGCCCCGCGCGCACGTGCGAGGAGACACCGGGGTGGTTTTAGCCGGTAAGAGTCCGGCACGCCCCTCCGCCTTTCCCCAGGCGGAGGTAGTCCAAGAGGATTTCCCCCCGCAAAAAAAAAAGCACTCAAAGTAAGATGTTACAAGTGTTTGTACGCAATAGAGTAAATAAAATCAATGAGTTAACTAAAGGTTTTAAATGGATCCATGTTCTAACCAAGGATAACCCTGCAGATCTTGCCTATAGGGGCATTGACCCGCAACATGTGCAGTCGTGTTCTTTGTGGTGGGAAGGTCCCTTGTTTCTAAACAAAAGTTACACGGAATGGCCTGCTGAGTTTTGCACCTTTCCTACTGATAACTTACCTGAGATTAAAATATTGCACACCGTAAAGGATAATTTAGATTATACTTATTCGTTTATTCAATTCGACATTCATTTATTCATATTTAAAATTTAAAAAAATATATTCTTACGTTTTACGTTTTCTTAATAATTGTAATAAAAATAATTCTAAGCTGGCAGGGCCATTGAATGCTGATGAGCTTAATCAGTCGTTAAAAATGCTGCTTAAGTTTAGTCAAGCTGAATCTTTTCCTAAGGAAGTAGCTTGTATTAAAATAATATAGGATTAAATCATAAAAGCAAGTTATTGCCTCTGAACCCCTTCATGGATTCAAAAGGTTTGGTTAGGGTAGGAGGTAGATTAAGTCAATCTGAATGTCAATATGATAAGAAACATCCTATCTTGCTAAATGCTAAACATCATTTAAATAAGTTGATTATGGAATATGAACATTTACGATTATTTCACTCAGGACCACAATTACTTTTAGCGTCAGTTCATGAAGAATTCTGGCCACTTGGTGGTAGAAACTTAGCTCGGTCTGTTACCAAAAAATGTATTGTTTGTACCCGCTTTAGAGGACAAACTGTTCAACCTATTATGGGTGATTTGCCTGCCGTCAGGGTCAGTACCGATTTTCCTTTTAATTCATGTGGGATTCTCTACATTTAGGTCAGCGACCTGACAACAGAAGATTTCTTATCATGCTTGCGCAGGTTCATATCGCGGCGCGGTAAACCCTATGCGATCTATTGCGATAACGGCACAAATTTTGTTGGAGCCAACAATGAGTTAAAAAGGGTTATCCGGTCAAGCCGTCAAACAGTTTCAGACTACGCAGCGACTGAAGAGATTAGATTCATATTCAGCCCAGCCTATTCTCCACATTTTGGGGGCATTTGGGAGGCAGGGGTTAAATCGGCAAAGTCTTTATTTAAACGCGTAGCTGGCAATGCCTCCCTAACTTTTGAAAAGTTAGCAACGCTCTTCACGCAAATAGAGGCCATACTTAATTCCCGTCCTATTTTCCCACTCAGCTCCGATCCTACCGACTTAAACCCATTAACACCTGGGCACTTTCTGATTTGTCGTCCATTAGTATCAACGCCGTTATTGCCTGTTGACTTAACCAGACCCAACAGATATCAGAAAATAGAGCAAGCTCGGCAGCAGTTTTGGAAAAGATGGCGCTTGGAGTATATGGCCGAACTACAAAATAGAGCGAAATGGAGAAAACACCAAACCCCTATCAAGGTTGGGGACCTGGTAATAATAAAGGAAGATAATGTGTTGCCCCTGCACTGGAAGATGGGGAGAGTATCTCAAGTGTTTCCAGGTCCAGATAGAGTCTGTCGAGTGGCAGACGTTTACACAATCAAGGGAACAATCCGACGAGCAGTAAATAAATTATGTCTACTGAGGGCTTCAGAGTCTCAAAGAGTTTGAAAGGAGATAAACGTCCTTTCAATGCCGCGGAGGATGTACACGCCACCTGCGTGTTCAAAGTTATATCCTACATCACATCGCACCATTCGGGGCGCGGAACGCGGGGACGCGAGGGGAGCGAGCGAGCGGCGACGCAGCGAGCCCAGAGCGGGCCCCCACTCACACACTTGCACTTCAATCTCGCCTAGCGGCGCTCGCACCACGCACCGGGTTACAATATTGTACTACAAGTAATTCTGTCAACCTCTATAATATTTAAAGTAATATACATATTTTAAGTTCAAACTACGTCGGCCTTTAATTTTATCGCCAACGGTAAGTTAATTTATTAGTTATCTGGTTACTTTAGTACAAGGACTGTCTCTTTAGGCACAGCATACATCAAGCTCAGTTCGAAGCTTGATTCCAGTGTGAGCTATGATCAATCACCAACATAAGCGCAGGATCAAACAAATACCTTTGATAGATTAAACCCTTCGTTCCACTTGAATAAGCATATTGATATCAAATCACTTGTATCAATAGTCAATCATTTTCAATAGTGAATCAAGTACAATATTCAAGTACTCGAAATAACAGACGTTTCAATGTTCACTCATACTTACGTTACGGTACAGTCGGTGACACAATTATATACATATAAGGGATATTTTGAAACACTTTAAATATAAAGAGAGTGTTGTGAAAATAAGATGTAGTGACAACTATCGAGAAAGGTATGCTAAGACGGTTTGTGCATATGGAGAGGATGGAGGACAGAAGACTCACCTGACTGTGAATGAGACATGAGGAAGGGGAAGACCTAGGCGGACGTTTTCTAGACATATTGGATATATCCTAAAAAGAGACAGGTTATAAGTACCCTAAAACGCAGAGCATGTATGAGGCATGTGATGAGAGTGAATGAAGCAAGAGAGATATGTCAGGATCGTTGCAAATTGCGGTCCTAGTCTCTGCGTACCCCTTTGGAAAACAGGCGTGAGATTATGTGTCTATGTATGTTTGAATATCGTGGTAAAGTGGTAACTGTACATATCTAGCGACTTATTATATAGATGGTGCACAAAAAGCAATACCCCTCCACATACCTGCAGAGTACGTAGAAATATCAGTGCCTGCTGTCATGAAGCCGAATGACAGTCGTAACAGGGAGTCAGTATTATCAAATATCCGGACTTCAGTTTGAATGAAATAATATCAATATCCCTCTGGGTTGCGGACGTATGACGTCAGAATATAGACATCGATATTCTGTAAATATAGAATACTAGCTTTTGCTTGCGGCTACGCTCTATTTTATGGGGTTGGGTTATGCAAAAAGCCCAATAATTACGTTATTTTCTTCATTACTAAGAGTGAGTATACCAAGTTTCAGTTCCTTACGATGAATATTGGACAAATTCACTTCAACCTTGTCAACAAACCCTTCCGTTTTATTTTTGCAGCAAATGGTAGCCTATGTCTTCATGGTTCAATAGTTATATCTCTTTGCTAAAGTTCATCAAAATCGGTTCAGCCGTTTTAGCGTGTAAACGGAACAAACAAACATATATACACACTTTCGCGTTTATAATATTAGATACGGAATTATGTTTATCATCATCACACCAAGCGTTATCGAAGTTGCATTCAATAAATCCGCCTTAGGCCCGAGGTTCAGTCACGGGTTTAACCGGGTTTGAAAGAATATTAGCTTTTCCATAATATTATTTTTTGCGAATTAAATTGTATTTTGCTTATTACTATAAAACATAATAACATCGTAAAGATTTTATTGACATAATACATTTTGAAAACACATCGTGTAATGAGTTTGTCGTTGACTGTACAAGATGGCATCAGATGATTGATACTCTTCTTCTTCAAGAGCATCGTCTTTGCCAGTTACACGCTACTGAGTTGAAAATTCAATACCATTTATTATTTGTTGATGTTTAACTTTGTCAGAAATACATCGGTGAACAAGTTTGATAATGAATCGTGCTTTTAACATAAATGTTTATAACTAGAAGTCACACACTGCTTCGCCTGTACTAAACTTTGGAAATGTTATCACACCCCTTTAGGAATATTATGTAACACTCCTGACCGATAAACTACCGAAGCTGTTATAATATATCGCACACCTAGCGGTATAATGACACATCTACTTTTTTCTTATTTTACAGAAATGAGGGTCAAAGATTTTACAAATGTTTGAAACGAAGTTATGACTTCATTTTACGTTATATAATGAATTTTATGGTTTTAGCAACTAGTATAGACCTTAATAGATACTTAGGGATAAAAAAATACACTTCAGGTTTCCAGGAGTTGCTTCATAACAGTCAAAAAAGAAGAAGAGCCATGCAATTGTGCCGTTATACTTTTAAAAACTTCCAAAAATGTCATATATGCCCCCAAAGCCATTATTAAACAGGATTTGAAAACCAAGAAATAAAGACATTTGCTTAATAGAAAACAACAGTTTTTATTTGAAATCAACATGCCTACATAGGCTGCACTAAAAGTATCGGGAATGGAATATTTCCACTGTTCCTGTCATATTAAAATATTTTTAATTGAAAACTCCTTGGTTTTAATAATCGAATACCATTTATTTATTTAAAAAAAGATTCTCGGTCTTGTCACAAGGTTTTGTCAAACTTGTTTAGTCGTTGAGAAAATGGAATTGATTCGAGAAAATTCAAGAGCGATGATTTATTATGACTTTCGAAGTGGTTTAACACAAAAACAGTGTGTTGATCGGATGATTTCTGCATTTGGTGATGAAGCCCCATCCAAAACCATAATTTATCGTTGGTTTGCTGAATTCAACGTGGACGTGTCAAGCTCAGTGACAATCTCCGTCAAGGTCGTCCAAAACTGCAGTCACCCAAGAAAACGTTGATGCTGCGCGTAAGCTGATTGAGGAAGATCGACATGTGACATACCGCGAAATTCAGGCAACTTTAGACATTGGCATGAGTCAAATAAAAATAATCTTGCATGAACAATTAGGTGCATAGGGTTCCCACCAAGAACTTAGGGTCCCAAGCCAACCTCACCTGCAAGTGGTGCACCTGCCGATCAACGGACGAGGCTCTGGCAAACAAAATATCCCGATAAGCGGCAATAGGCTCGCCACCTATTACGTGGGATCAAAACACTGGCGAAAAGTGGGCGTTTAATATGCCTCTGCCTACCCCTTCGGGGAAACAGGCGTGACTCTATGTATGTATATATGTATGAACAATTAGGTGTAAAAAAGTTGTTTTCCCGATGGATACCGCATTCGCTCTGTGAAGAGCAAAAAGCGGCTCGCGTTACTTGGTGCGTCGGAACTCTCGAAAGATTCCACACAGGATCCTCAAATGCTGTATACAATATCGTATCAGGTGACGAATCCTGGATATACGCGTACGAACCCGAAACAAAAAACCAGTCACGAGTTTGGGTGTTCGAAAATGAGTCAAAGCCAACAAAAATTTTTTGTTCACGGAGTGTTGCAAAAAAATGGTGGCCACGTTTGTCTCCAAAACCGTTGTTATGACTATTCCTCTTGAGGGACAAAGAACGGTTAATGCAGAATGGAATGCTAGCATTTGTTTGCCACAGGTCGTTTCTGAACTCCGTAAAGAGAACTGCAACCACCGCATCATCCTCCATCACGACAATGCGAGTTCTCACACCGCGCACAGAACAAAACAGTTTTTAGAGCAAGAAAACATAGAATTATTAGACCATCCGCCGTACAGCCCCGACCTAAGCTCTAGTGAGTTCTATACTTTCCCTAAAATAAAGAATAAATTGCGTGGACAGAGATTTTCATCACCTGAAGAAGCTGTGGACGCCTACAAAACAGCCATTTTGGAGACGCCAACTTCCGAATGGAAAGGTTGCTTCAATAATTGGTTCCATCGTATGGAAGAATGTGTCAAATTTCGCGGAGAGTACTTCGAAAAGCAATTAATACATTTTTAAATAGTAATGTTGTGTCACTTCCTTGATTACCGAAATTTTCAGATTTTTTTAATATTCGTATTTTTAATTTTATTCAAATAAATTAATATACTTACTTACATAAAAAGTTTAACTAAAATATTATAATAACCTATATTTGGCTCGTGAAACGTTAAGAAATAGTCATCATCAAACTATAATAAATAAAATAAAGAATAATCATGAATCTTCTCTTAATTTTATTGTAAACGTAGGTAATAATCATATTTTTTTATAGTTACTCTCCGTTCTAAAAACAAAAGCACTTAAAAGTTTGGCAGTTTAAGTTTAGATAAAGGTACGATAGTGAAATCCAGATCCAAATCAAGGTTTACCTTACTGCTCCGAAATTTTAAGGAAGTTTACTTTACCTTTAAGTATCTTTATTAATTAACTAAGCAGTAAACAAAACTATAAGCATTGCAAGCTTTGTCTCTCTGTAGTTAGCTGTGAGTTAGATTTGCGCATGGAATAAATAGCGATGTCACATTCCTTTGTCTAATGTGCCATTTTGCCAAATGTGTTTTGAATTTTTTTTTAATGTCTACTAACTTACTACGTTAATAAAATGTCACATTTGCCACTTACGCCAAGACAGATTTAGAAGCGATTGCACCTCGCCCGGCACAACTGACAAATAAGCCGTTGTTATGCGCGGAAGCGGGGGGAACGTACTAAGTACTACATTGACACTTAACGCCCTTTCTCAACAAATAGGAAAACTAACACCGTGCCGTTTTACCACTTTATAAATTATACACTTTTTAACACTTAGGCCATAAAAACTCAATTTCGCTTTTTTGTAAAATGTGCCATTATACTGCTAGGTGAGCGATATATGTATATAAATAACAGTTTCGGTAGTTTATCGGTCTGCGACGAAATGTCAGTCACGACAAGTCAGTTTTTTTTTAATTATTTATTTATTAGGTTGGGGGAAAAGTCTTTTCGCATTATAGTACCTATGTATGAACTTGTAATAAAATCTCTTTGGCTATACTATTTGTATCTGGCTGGTTTTGGTATCATTGAAAGTTAAAATTTTAAAGAACATAATTCCAAATTCAAATTAGGAAAATGTGTGATTTTTATTTGTTTTTCGTACTGTCAAGATGAGTAAATCTAATGAATAAATTCGACACATTTAAAAATTTTATTACAAAAATTCGGGCAAGTGCGAGTCTGACCCGCGCACCGAGGGTTCCGTACGCATTTTACCTTATTTAATTTTGAGGTTGGTGCTAATTACGCTAGTCCTCTAAATCTGTATGAGCGCCAATACAACTTAGAGGACTATCTTAAATGAGACTCCATTCGTATGTATGGGGACACCCTGAAATTTTCTACTTTTTTATTTTTTTGTAATTTTTCCTTTATTTGTGCTGTAAGACCCTGCTTTTGGCCAAATTTCGTGATTCTAGTTCAACGGGAACTACCATTTAGGTTTTCGACCCAAAACCTATAGGGTACTTACGGTTGACCTAGAATTGTCAATTTTGGTCAAAACCAAGGTCTTACAGCACAAGTAAAGGAAAAATTCCGAAAATTAAAAGAAGTGGAAAATTAAGGTTAATTTTGGTACTTACAAGTTTTCGCAAAAATCTAATTTTGACCATATCTTTTTATCGGGTTGACCCAGGACCCTGATTTTTATACACCTAATAGGAACCATAAACCTCAGTATCTGGTATAAATTTCAATTTGCTAGGTCCACCCGTTCCTGAGAAAATCGGTGGTGACACACGGACAGACAGACAGATAGACAGACAGACAGACGGACAAGAAAGTGATCTTATAAGGGTTCCTTTTTTTACCTTGTAAGGAACGGAACCCTAAAAAAGGTAAAAATGCAACGCAAACCGCGAAAAAAATTGCGATGTTTATGAACCTAGTGCAGTGTCTGTGAGAGTAGCACAAATTTGGTTTAAGCGTTTTCAATCCGGAAATTTTGATGTCAAAGATGCACGTCGCTCTGGTCGCCCTATTACGGATAAAATGGATGCTATTTTTGAAAAAGTGGAGCAAGATTGGCAAATCAGTAGTTACGACGTAGCTGAAGAACTGGAAATTGATCACAAAACAGTTTTGGCGCATTTGAAAAAAACTGAGTACACAAAAGAGCTCGATATTTGGTTACCTCACGAGCTCACTGAAAGAAACCTAATGAACCGTATACTCATTTGTGATTCTTTATTACGACGTAATGAAACCGAACCATTTTTGAAGAAGCTGATAACTGGTGATGAAAAGTGGATTACGTACGACAAGAACGTGCGAAAAAGGTCGTGGTCAAAGGCCGGTCAGGCTTCACAGACTGTGAAATGAAATGAATGAAAATAGTTTATTTTGACATACACGTAAACACACTAATATTCTAAAGAAACACAAAAAATACTAACAAATAAAAAAGAAAAGAGAATAAAACAAATCACAAATAAAATATCATTAAGAATAAGAACAAAAAATTAATTAACAAAAAGGAAGGAAAATAAACTTAAAAATAAACAGAGTAGTAAAAGAAGTAAGTCGTGTAGTCAAAATGGGACCCAGTTCGGCATAATGCCAGACGAATGCCTGGCGCCGATTTTCAACCAGGCCCTGTGGCGAAACCCGGGTTAACTCGCAACAAGGTGATGCTGTGTGTGTGGTGGAATTGGAAGGGCATCATTCATTATGAGCTGTTACTACCAGGCAGGACCATCCATTTTGAACTCTACTGCGAAAAACTGATGAGATTAAAGCAAGAAGTTGAGAGAAAACGGCCGGAATTAATCAATAGAAGGGGTGTAGTTTTTCATCATGATAACGCTAGACCTCACACATCTTTAGACACTCAGCAAAAATTAAGAGAGTTTGGCTGGGAGGTGTTAATGCATCCGCCGTATAGTCCTGACCTTGCACCTTCAGATTTCCACATGTTTCGGTCTCTTCAGAATTCTCTAGGCAGTGTCAGGTTAACATCACGAAAGGACTGCCAAAAACACTTGTCGCGGTATTTTGATCAGAAGTCCCAAAATTTCCATAGCAATGGGATTATGTCCCTACCTACAAGATGGCAAAAAGTTATTGAATAAAATGGTATGCCTACATCCTTTAGTTAAATATAAATAAACAATGTTAAAAATATGTTTTGAATTTTCTTAAAAAATGCGAAGAAACTTCTTCTCCAACATATTATTTATAGTCCCACGCCTGTATCCCCGAAGGGGTAGGCAAAGGTGTAAATATTACACTCACATTTCACCATGAATTTTTAGGTCCCACGTAATAGGGGGCGAGCCTATTGCCGTTACCGGGCACATCACCAGATACTGAGTATTCGGAAAAACCCAGTAACACTTTTGTCCGACCCAGGAATCGAACCCGGAACCTCCCATCAGCAGTCGCATAGGCTATCCACTGTACCACGGAGGCAGTCATTTTATATGCATGATAGTTGAAATTATGCCACTGAAACGTACAATGGGCTGAATTCTCCTATGGGCTCTGGCTGTTGTGACGCAGACATGGAGAGGCGTATGTCCAGAAGTGGACTGCTGTAGGCTATCTGACTTCTAGTTGATTTGGTAACACAATTCACACTTTTTTGCATTACATTCTCACTAAACAAATTTGCCTAAATATATTCTAGATAGTTGTTTTGATAGTTATTGTTTAGTATGGTGCAATTGTGTAAATGCACAGGAAGTAATAAAACTATTAGATCTACTCTATTTCAATTTACCAGTACCAATAGTGTTTCTGTTCGTTATATTCGAATCGTATCAAATGTTCGTCATAACTAAATAGGAAGAAAAATATTGGATTAACAATTTGATACCAAAGGTAATGTGGGTGTATTATTACACCTCTGCCTACCCCTTCGGGGATACAGGCGTGAGTGTATAAAAAAAGTAATTTATTCACTAAGATCGCTGAGAATTCACTAAACGACAGGTGGTTTAACGCTACTAAACGTCAAATTACATAGATTCATATAGTTACGAGTACATCATTTTCATAGTGCTATCCCATATCACCGTTACAGCCCGGGTTTGCCTACGAGTCTAACCAGATTGACACAACATTAGTTTTACACAGAGCGACTGCCTGTCTGACCTACGCAACCCAAAGGGATAGTAATATGTCATGGTATAGACCAGCGTCAGTACATTCATAGATTCTGGCACCTTATTACGATTGTCAAACATCTTCATGACAGCTGAGACCGACGGCTTAATGTTATCTTCGAGGCATGGGACAAGCGATAATTCACAATTCAATACGCACTTAGCTTTGAAAAGTCAGTGGTGCACGCCATAGATTCGAACCCGCTATCCTCTATGGCAGTCTGTTAATTGGAGAGGCTATAGCTGCCTCATATAATCACATAATACAATATATACTTATTCACATATCCATAACAACGTGAATAACTTAATGATTTTATTAAATAAGTCCATATATTTTTTCTTATTTCTTTTTACAGTTCCCCCGTCGTACAGTAATCCGCTTCTACTTCGGTTAATACATAAATCTCGTTTTTTTCATGAGCTTTACTCTTAAAACCACGTCGTAGGAAGTACAAAATAATGAATTACGACTCCAGGTGACCCGCTTTATTTCCAATACATGATACGTTCGCGCGATACACTCCGAAATCGAGTTACAATAAATAATATCTCGCGTAGACCTAAAAGGTGATGTACACGAGTGTTTTATTACCCTGATTGAAATATTGGACAGCAGTTGGTCAAAAACTAGTTATTGTATTGACAGCATTACGACTTAATAATAATAATATATTTAATAACATACTGCTTGTACGAGACAATGGATAAATGTACATATTATACAAAGACGCACCCAGACCAAGATAAACATTCATGTTCACGCGAACAAATGTTTGAATTGAGCGGGAATCGAACCCGAGACCTTCGGCGTGACAGTCGTTTACACTTGCTCTAGGTACGCCACCGGATCGTTAACTTTATGAGTAGTGTTGTTGCACAAGCAAGCTATGAAAAAGGTAATGATCTTACCTTGTGTTCTGCACGAGCGATAAGGGAAGCAAGGCGACAATGCGATGTAGTTTTGATAAGTTCCGGATATATTTTACGAGATGTTCCTAAACCATCTTCTCCCGCGTCATCGTATAAATTAGTTTTTCAGTTTGTCTGTGTAGCGTTGCATAGCAACGTATCTAATTCCATAGCTCATGTAGAGAATTGCCGTCACTCCGTAGTTCTCAGCACTGTTGGATGAACGCTTAATATCACAATCTTAAGGGATCGATAATTACATGGTTACAAAAACCATTTGCTGTGTTCACTACTCCATGGTGACTGCCTCTGTGGTCCAGTGGATGGCGTATGCGACTGCTGATCTGGAGCACCCAGGTTCGATTCACGGGTGGGGCAAAAGTGTTACTGAGTATTCCCGAATTCTCAGTAGCAGCACGAGTCTGGCAATGTGTCCGGTAACGGCACTATGATCGCCCCCTATTACGTGGGTCCTAAAAACTCATATGGCGAAATGAGGATGTAATATTACACCTCTGTCTACCCCTTCGAAGATACAGGCGCGACGGTATAAAAAAATACTAATCTTTGTTTGTAAACCTTGCCACACGTTAAGAATTTTTGTACCGAATCTTCTTAAAAATATTGAAACCACAAAGTTATTGGTGGTGGTTTCATTTTCGTTGTTTGCTGCCAAACACGAACCGACGTTTGGCGTACATAGCCGTCAGCGCCACCACTTACAACGTATTAATAAGTGTATGAACGAGCGCGATTTTCATTTCAAAGTGTAGTTCGGTTTGACGGGCACAATATTTATTTGCTTGCAATATTGTTTATACAGTTATTTATTGGCTGACAGGCGGCGTTTGCTGATGTTTTTATTTTGTATGCAATCCGTTATGTTTGATTCGGACGCCCCGGATCCCGGGGATTAGTTATGTATAAAATACTAAGGGATTTTAACATTGGTTTTATGTTTAATGCTGCTTTACTAATGTTGTCGTGTTGAATAAAGTTTTCATTGTAATGGCAATTATTTTAGTTTTTGTGAAATGTTGTAGATAATTCGGTCTGTATAATAAACTAACACAAATATACATATACTCACGCCTTTATCCCGTTGGGATAGGCAGAGACAACAGAACAATCATCACTTGATTCCATCCTTACAAACCTCACGCACTTCCTCTACATTCATTAATCTTTTTAACACGCTTTTATTAGGTCGTCGTGTATGTAACTATGTAATGGAATCTAAGGTAACTTATTTAACCATCTTCCAAGGGTCGTTGCGTAATGAAAATTGGCAGCTGTATGTAGTTCTGATGACAATACAATAATATGGTACTGACAAACTGATCTGATGATGGAGCCGGAAGATATGAACTGGAACTTCATGATGGAAAATCGTATCATAACTGTTTTGCATTTCATAGAAAAGTCTTGTAATGAACTTTGACCACGATTAGGTTTCAAAGTCTGATGATGAAGCCGGAAGATAAGCACCGGTATGCCATGATGGAATATCGTATCATAGTCGTGTTTGCACTTGTAAGAAAGGCCACGTAAAGAAATTTGAACACGATTAGTTGTCAAGGTCTGATGATGAAGCCGGAAGATAGGCACTGGCATTCCATGATGGAATATCGTATCATAGTCGTGTTTGCACTTGTGAGAAAGGCCACGTAATGGACTTTGAAAATGATCAGGTTTCAAGATTATAACAAACCAATTATGTATTGTAGAACACGCAGTGGTGTACTTAGGGTCCCGTACTTTTGCGGCTGGACTGACGTATGTGGTCCTAAGTAGAGCAAAATCACTTAGTGGTCTCCAGATCGAAGAGCTAGATTGTTCTAAGCTGACAGATAAAACACCATGCAATACAGAGGCACTGGCGGAGATGGAGAGGATGCGGGCTCATTCGCCTTCTTAAAAGAAATGTATAAATGTTAAAAATAGTTAGTTATCAAAGACCAAAAAGTATTATTAGGTCGTCGTGTTTGTAACTAAGTATGTAATGGAATCTAAGGTAACTAATTTAACCATCTTCCAAGGGTCGTAGCGTAGTGAAAATTGGCAGCTGTATGCAGTTCTGACGACAATACAATAATATGGTACTGTCGAACTGATCTGATGATGGAACCGGAAGATATGAACTGGAACTCGACATGTATGTAACTATGTCATGGAATCTAAGGTAACTAATTTAACCATCTTCCAAGGGTCGTAGCGTAATGAAAATTGGCAGCTATATGTAGTTCTGATGACAATACTACCACTGAATCTACCGCGCGCGCGCTACCGAAGTATACATACGAATAAGCTCTCTGCATTTTTAATTGTAAAATCAAGTTAAAAGTTAACAAGTATAGTTTAAACTCGAATCATTGAATAGATAGGAGTCTGATCTAGTATCTGTGTCAACAACAATTCACAGTATCTGTGTGAATATTTGTGAATATATCACAATATAAAGTGAAGAGAAAAATTGTCAACAAAGAACAGCTGACCGTTACGGGTGAGTCATTTCACACAACCCGTCGCCCGCGCGATCCAATATATCTGTCGCACTCGCACATCTACGTGTTGACTATTGCTGTCCCTCTTGCACAAGAATATCACGCGGCTTTGGCGTGATACATTTTATACATCAGCTACCCAACTTACCGTGTTGGAAATAAACTTTTGCAATGAATACAATTTGTGCAGCATGCAACCAAGACATAATAACGACAAAAAGATCCATAAAATTTACAACTTGTAAGGCGAACTACCACCAAGTTTGTGTGAATGCTACTTTTACCAGCGATAACAGCAGGCAAAACGATAGTTGGCTTTGCCCGTTATGCCGCACTAAGACACCTAAGGCCGATAATACTGAAACACCAATTAGCTCAACAACAAATGCGTCTATTCTTGATGTCTCCGACGCTAGTATCTCTAACGTGAATACCAAACCACGGGCCAATAGGCGTATGACCCTCGGTTCACCTAGTAGGGAAAACCTAGAGGAGGTGGCGCCGCTTATTGACATTGTAGAGATTAGAGATATCATTAGACAGGAAATCTTAGCTGCCGTGGAGGAATCGTTGCAGAATTTTGTGGTAAGAAAAATACATGACTTAGAATAAGCAGTCAATGATGTCAAGATGATGGTAGCTTCATGCTCTCGAGAGAATCAAGAGCTTAATGCTTAATTGGCTGAAAGAGACCGTAGATTGAAGGAATTTGAACAACAAAAAACTCTTCAAAAAACAAAGCAGCAAACAAGCCTGCCTAAGAGCCCTAACTAGTCATCTTGGAGTAACATCGTGGGATCAACTAAACAAGCCGACCAGAGCAAAGTTCGCGTCTCACAAGTGAGCGGTACACATCGGTTGAAAGCAACAAAAGCACTAAAGTCCAACAGTCAGACAGCAATATGGAACACGGTGTCTCTGAGAAGCATATAGTGCAGGAGGAAACGGCACAGGGAGAGTGGCGAACAGTTACAAGCAAAAAGGATAAAAGGATAGAAAAGCTAATAGGACAGCAGTGAAGACAGGAGAAAATAGTCAATTGAGTTATCTGCGTGCTATTGAAAGAAAAAAGTATCTGCATGTGTGGTCTTTGCACCCAGACACATCAACGGACATAATAATAAAACACTTCACTAGCATTTGTAGCTGTAGCAATAGCAATATCAGCGTGGAGAAGATAAGTCACAAAATAGAACGTGACTACTCTTCCTTTAAAATAGGGATTGCAGAAAGTCTATTTAAACAGATTGCAAATGAAAAAGCTTGGCCTATTAATACGCGGTTTAGTGAGTGCACCATTTTTCGAAGCTCAAGAAACACGACCGAAGAAAAGCGCTAAACATGCAATAGAATTGTATTATCAGAATGTTCGAGGACTAAGAACTAAACTTAAAACATTCTATACAAACATATTAGGTTCTACGGCCGATCTATTTGCAATAACGGAAAGCGGCATAAATGAATCCATACATGACGGAGAATTTCTACCCAGTGATTATGTTATATTCCGTTGTGACCCCATGGATGGCAGAAAGCATGGCGGAGTGTTCTTGGTGGCTTCACCACGCCGCCAGGGTCTTGAAGTTCGTAAAGCGTCGTTGCCAGGTAACGCTAACTTGGACAAAAATGCGTTCGAGATGGTCTGTGCTACAGTGCATTTTAATAATAAATTCATGTTTTTGTTTTGTGTCGCGTATATACCACCGAAAACTATTGAACAGGAGTATTTGACTATGTTCACCTATTAGAACAATTATGTACACAATATAACAAAGTTGTACTTACTGCAGATTTTAACTTTTATTCAGCCAATGAAAGCATACAATGCTATTACGAGTTTTGTGTTACTTATTGCGGATTACGCCAATGTAATCAGATCACTAACTGTAATAGTCGGAAACTAGATGTCATATTAACAGCATTAACGGACGACGTTATCTCTGTTTGCGAGGAACTACAACATTTATCTTGTATTGACGCGCAGCACCCACCGCTGCGCGTGCGCATCTGCCACGCGCGCGACCGCAAAACTGAGACTGATTGTACAAACTCGAGCCTGAGCAAGCCTCCACCCACTCCATCGCTTGCTACTTCTCACCCGAGATGGAACTTTGTCAAAGCAAATTATCATTTACTTTATTCAATGTTCGAGGCGGAGGACTGGAGTGAACTTTATGCTGCACGCAGCGCTAATGAAGCGTATAATGTATTTTATAACTTATTTTATCAAAAACTGGATGCAAGCGTCCCAAGAAAACAACAATATAGCAATCACTCACGGTATCGTTACCCAGAATGGTACACGGCAGATCTGATAGCTGATATAAAACAGAAAGCATTCTGGCACAAGATATTTAAGTCTAATCTTTCTATCCAAGCATACGAAAAGTTTACTCATTATCGGGCGCTAGTAAAAAATTAGATAGGTATTGCTTATTCTGAGTATAGGAAACGAATCGAGTCACAATTAATAAAAGAACCGAACTCATTCTGGGCGCATATTAATCATACGCGTTCGAAACGTAGTAAAACTCAGATCATGAAGGATACCATACCGTTACGGGACAGTGAATGTGCCCAGGCGTTTGCGGATTTCTTTTTGTCGGTGTATGCAACAAATACTCGTAAAAACTGAGCACGCAGGTGGCGGCTCGCGAAGCGCCTGACCGAGGTACACGCGTTCACATAGGGCAGTTAACGACCGCGGAATTAAGCACAGCCCTTAGGCGTCTTAAACCTAAGAGATCAGTGGGTCCTGACGGGATTCCTCCGTTCCTAGTGAAAGACTGTGGAAGGTTGCTCACCCGCCCGCTACAGTATTTGTTCAACGTTTGTTTAAAGGAAAACCTCTACGTCGATGGTTGGAAACTTACAAGGGTAACGCCAGTCCCAAAAGGTGCCCCTAGTTCAAAAGTCAGTGATCTATACCAACTAACTGGTCTATACCAGTGGCGGTTTTGTCGACTTTCGCGAAAATCTTTGAGTAAGCACTAGGTTCTTGCATCTCGGGCCAGGTGAGTGCACACCTTAACAATGCGCAACACGGATTCCGTGCAGGGTGTAGTACTAACTCGAACCTCATGTGCTTCTTGAAGTAAGCGTCACCGGTACTCGACTCAGCAGCGGAAACTCAACTTGACGTAGCCTATTTCGATTACCAAAAAGCTTTTGATAGCGTAGATAACGATGTCCTCCTGACAAAGTTTGCGTTGGCAGGTTTTACCCCGGATTTACTAGATTTTTTGCGAGCTATCTAGGCAATCGGAAGCACTACGTGGAGTATGGGGGATACATGTCTAATCCATATTTCACCCTTTCAGGAGTCGGACAAGGTAGTAATTTGGGTCCACTTGCATTTATTCTTATGATAAATGACTTGCCTGAGGTGATAAAACATGCAGGTTGTCTACATTTCGCGGATGACCTAAAATTGTTCTTAAGTGTGAAGGACTAAGGAGACTGTGAGAGGCTCCAGAGATATATTGACCTAGTAGTCGATTGGAGCAATAAAAATTGTTTATATTTTAATGTTAAAAAATGTACCATAATGACGTATACACGCGCAATTTCACCGCTGCATTACACGTACCAAATGAACGGAGAAACAGTTCCTCGCGTTACATCCATGCGGGACTTAGGCGTCATGTTTACTCCCGATTTGAGGTTTCGCGATCACATTGTGCAAGCTTGTACTAAAGCTTTTAGATGCTTGGGTTTTATTATGCGAGAGACAAGGGACTTCAATAACGTAGCAGCAGTAAGGGTATTATATAATGCGCTAGTAAGAAGCAGACTGGAAAGCAGTGCTATTATTTGGAACCCCCATGAAGCTAAATATAAACTCATGGTGGAGACGATACAAAATAAATTCGTCAGGTACATGTATCAAAAACTATACGGAGTATATCCTGTGTAATAGTAGACAAAGTTTTGTAATGAAAACCTCAGATTCCGTTGATAACAGCTTTAATCTTGCTTTTTTGTCATTAAGTATTACAATGATTCGCAGTTTAACGTCTTGATGCTAGCGTAACAAAATTAGAAATCGAATAACAAAAATATGTGCGGGTGTAAGTAAAATAAATTTAGGAGTCAGGTACAGTATTACTTAAACGAGTAACTTGATGCCATTTAAAATGATCAGGCGTTTATGCAGCGCAGACATCTTCCCCCCCGTTGAAAGACTCCTTTCAACTGCGTTAGTCGTCATCCGGTAAAGATGTAGGCAAGGGGCAGATCCGTGTGAGAGGCCTCCTGAAGCAGCCTCTGGTAGTCTCCACGTCTGCGACTCGTGTGACGCCGTCGGTTCCAGGGAACAGGCGGCTGACTCGTCCCATTCGCCAGCTCAGTGGTGGGACGTTATCCTCCTGGAGAAGAACTAAATCTCCAACTTGCAGGGATGCTGAATTAGTACGCCATTTGGAGCGCTGTTGTAGTTCAGCTATATATTCCTTTTCCCAGCGCTGCCAAAAATGCCGATGAATCTGTTCAAGCTTCAAGTAACGTTGAAGGTTGTTCTGGTTCTCGTGCTCGAGCGATGGACCAGGCAATGCATTTAGGGCACGCCCTATCAGAAAGTGACCGGGAGATAGGAAATGGTAATCGTTAGGGGAAGGGGAGAGTGGGCACAAAGGTCGACTATTAAGCACAGCTTCCACTTGTGTGAAGAGAGTACATATCTCCTCAAACGTTAAATGATGGTTCCCCATAACGCGTTTTAAATGGTATTTCGCGGATTTAACGCCGGCTTCCCAGATGCCGCCGAAATGTGGAGCATACGTGGGAGAAAACACAAACTTTATGCCTTCATTGGTAGCAAAATTAACTACAGGTTCATGATTAGTTTTAAGAAAATTGCCAATCTCTTTAGCTGCCGCAACAAAGTTGCGACCGTTATCGCAAAATATCTCCGCTGGCTTACCTCGACGCGATATAAATCTGCGTAACGTCATGATAAACGCGTCCTTGGACAAATCACTGACGGCTTCCAGGTGCACACACTTATAGCGAAAACATACAAACAAACATAAATAGGTTTTAATTAGTCGTGCACCTCGACCCTTTCTATTTAGTGTTAGGAACGGACCAGCGAAGTCAACTCCCACAGTACGGAATGGAAAATCAGGTATGATGCGCTGTGCAGGTAAATTTCCCATCATGGGAGTTAATGTTTTACCTTGTATACGTCTACATCGAACACAAACATGTACTGTGCGGCGGGCCAAATGCCTACCATTTATAGGCCACACAGTCTCTCTTACACAGGCCAGCAACAGCTGAGGCCCAGCATGCATATTGTGTAAGTGTTCATATTTAAAATACAATTTAGTGAGTGGATGAGAAGCGTGTAAAAGTATAGGATGTTTTTTAGTATAATTGTAATTAGATAATTCTATCCTACCACCGACCCTCATCACCTTGTCATCATCCAAAAAGGGTGAAAGTGACAAAAGTGTTGACTTGCTACTTAAAGTTTTATTTTTTAACAAAAGATTGTACTCTAGAGTAAATGAAGTTTGCTGAGCAATTTTACATAAGCTAATAAAAGATAATTCTAATTCGCTAACATTTAATTTACCAAATAATTTATCTTTAGGACATTTATATCTTATGTTATGTATGAATCTATTGACATACGCAAATACACGTCTCAGTTTTAAAAACGATGAAAACTTATCTATTTTTAGAATTTCTGTTGCTGGTTCCAGGACAACAGCGGAAGTGGACTTCATCTCAGGTAAGTCTGATTCATTTATTAATTTCTTTAAATAGGGCCAATCGGATTCAGGCTGTATTAGAAAGCTTGGACCTGACCACCAGAAATTAGAATTGATGATTTGATCTGGGCTCACGCCCCTTGAGATCAGGTCAGCTGGATTCTGATCAGTCGGCACATAGCGCCACGACGAACTATCGGTAAGTTCATTAATTTCGGCTACCCTATTAGCTACAAACGTTTTTAACTTTGCAGAATTACCATTTAACCAGCTGAGGACAACGCTGGAATCGCACCAGTAAATGATGCGATTGACATCACATCGCAGAGAGCTGGTAACTGTCTTACACAATTTTGCAGCTAATAGCGCAGCGCAAAGCTCCAGACGCGGTATTGTTATCGGTTTCAACGGCGCCACCTTAGACTTAGCACACAGTAAATTTACCTTTACCTCGCCAGCTAAGTTGTGTGACCGTAGGTACACACAGGCACCGTAAGCGACTTGAGAAGCATCACTAAAGGTATGTATTTCTATATAATTAGGAGCTTCGCATAGTGTTAAGCGCGGGATCTGTAAATCTGATAAAAAATGTAAATTGCCAATGAACTTGTTCCAGGATTCCAGGATATCGGAACTAACTGGTTCATCCCAACCCTTCTTGTTCAGCCATAAGGACTGAAGTAACATTTTAGGTATAATTACACATGGACTGAGAATTCCAAGAGGATCAAAAATCTTGAATGATGCAGGCAGTATCGATCGCTTGGTAACCACATCATTTTTATTGGGAATCTCAATCGATATTTGAAGGGTATCGGTTTTAGGATTCCAATTTAATCCTAAAGTATTATTAGATTCACTTAAACTAACCTTATCATTCTGATCAATGACTGATGATGATAAAATGCTTGGTAAATTCGATCTGAATTTACGTAGTTTAAACCCACCTGACTTTAAAGTGTCCGACACCTTGCGTTGAATGTATAATAGCTTGGACTCGTCGTTTGATCCGGTGACCAGATCGTCGACGTAATGGTCGTGTTTAATAATGTTACCTATAAGCTGGTCATCGCAATTCTCTGCCAATACTGACAAACACTTGGTGCTCAAATATGTAGCACTTGCAAGACCATAAGTTACGGTTTTCAAACGTAAAGTTTTGATAGGATTGGACTCATCACTTCTCCAAAGTATTAATTGTAAATTACGATCCTTTTCATTTAATTCAACCATTCTAAAGAATTTTTCAATATCAGCTGTCAAAATATATTTGTACTGACGAGCTCGAATCAAAATAGAAAAGATTGAGTCTTGAACATTGGGACCGACCATCTGCAGATCGTTCAGAGAGAAACCTGAGGAAGTTCGTGCCGATCCATCAAAGACAACACGAGTCTTTGTCGTTTCACTGTTTTGCTTATATACTGCATGATGGCAAAGATAATAGGATGGAACGGGATTAGTAGTCGGACATTCCTCTAAATGACCTAACTCTAAATATTCTTGAATGAAATTGCAATATTTCAACTTTAATTCTGGATTCTTACGGAAACGTCTTTCTAAATACAACAATCGTTTTTTAGCCATAGCGTAAGAATCTCCTAAACAATCTGGATTATCAATTAGGGGCAGCCTCACACAAAATCTACCCGATTCTAAACGATAAGTATTACGATAAAAATGGTCTTCACATGCCTGCTCAATTTTGCTAAAATATTGCTTATCTGGAACCTGCTCAAGTTCCCAAAACCTTTTCAAATGAGAATCAATATTGGAATTATTGCATTCGTCACTATCACTAATTGAAACATGACACGGAATATTTTTAGGTGACGAACAATTCCTTACATTTGGAGAAATTGGGCCGGCAACGAGCCAACCTAGCTTTGAGCTACGAAGCTGGGGCATATTAGTACCTAATGCAAGCTGATCACATCCGAGTAGGTCCCAAAACAGGTCTGCACCTATCAAGACGTCTATGGCTGAAGGCCGATTAAAGCTAGGATCAGCTAGCTGTAGGTTGGTTGGAATATTTAATTGACTAATGTCTATAGATTGTTTTGGAATAACACTTGTTAATTGGTTTAATACATAAAATGACTGTACAACACTATAGTCATCATTAAGAGAATTTAATCGGGCAATACAACTTTTGTTTACGTATTCCGCTAAGTTGTTGCCTATACCGATAACGTTTATAGTATTAATAGCACATACCTGTAATGATAACTTGTTCATAAGTGACTGGCTAATAAATGAAGACTGACTGCCACAGTCTAACAAAGCACGCACTCGAAATTGTTTGTTTGTTTGTGGATTGATAACATTAACCATAGCTGTTGATAAAAGAATGTGATTTTCTATAAAATTATCACTAATAGAATTATTTACTGATATTTCAGTTGAACCACGATCTGTGTTGGTATTATTGCTGCTGACTGTACTAGCTTTACTTGCACTAGTATTGTTTAAATTAGGGGAATGCAAGAGTGAATTGTGCCTACGCTTGCACTCACGACAGGGACCCAACTTGCAGTCACGTGCACGATGCCCAGTTCGTAAACAATTGGAGCATAAGTGCAACTTAAATGCTTCATCTCGTCGTTCCTGAACGCTCTTCGCAAGGAATGTAGGGCAGTCGTATATCCAGTGGTCACCCTTACAGACAACGCACTGCTTAGCGACAGAGCCGGTGTTCTGAACTGTAGATGAAAAGGATTTAGTACTACGAGAATTGTTATTATTGTTTTGACGTGATTGTGTGACCTTGGGTATATCAGACTTGTTTTGATTCATAGTTTCTAACACATCAGCGCGATCAGTTAGGAATTTTTTGAAATCCTTTAAAGCAGGGAGGTTGGACAAATTATTACGATGTTCTTCCCACTTCATGGCAGTACGATTATCTAATTTTGGTATAAGAATTTTAATAATTATCATTTCAAGCAGTTCATCTTTCGTTGCTAAACTTGACAATGCTCGCAAGTTTTTAGTTACGTGGTCAACTAAAAACCTCAGTGATTTGTCCGATTCACGTTTGTGTTGTTGTTGTGTTGATTCGAAATATATCAATGAATTAAGGTGTTGATTTATAAGTTGGCGCTTGTTATCGTAACGATCGCACAAAAGCTGCCATGCAGTTTTATAATTATTTTCAGAAATCTCTAAATTGGAAATAATTCGCGCGGCTTCCTTTTCAAGATACGATACCAAATAATGGAACTTGTGAATAGGTTTAATGCGTTCATTGTTATGAATAAGCGATAAATAGGTATCTCGGAACTCAAGCCAGCGGAAATAAGCGCCATCAAACTTTGCGATTTGTATTTGTGGTAATTTAAAATCAACATGATGACATTGAGATGACAGATCGTTATGACATTGTGATGAATTGTGCAAATCAGATTCGTTTGAAGTATTTTTGTACTTATCAAGTTGCTCTTCAGCAATTGCAAGATGTGAAGTGAAGATCTGCTCAATTTCATCACGTTCGTCGATCTCGGAGTCCATATTATCGCAATTAATGACCTCAATCTGAGCCTGTAGTTCATCAAATTTGCTAGACATAGCTCGTATTTTACCAATACTAATTTCTAACTCTTTAATTTGGGTTTTATTCAATTTTGAAGAGCATACTCCATCTAAATATTTTTTAAACTTTGTTAAACGACCTTTGACCGAGCTACGCTTAGCAAACAGTTCCTTCAATTGTTTTGCATTACAGTCTTTATCTTCGCTTAAAGACATTTTGTTAAATACTAATAGCAACAACAAACGATAAACTAGCACTGAGAACTTTACGAAAAATGCTTATTGTTAATTGAGTTCTAAACAGTAACGCAAAATGAAGGAATAAAGTTATATGTTTAGAATCTTATCTGATACTCCTTCGGCGGCACCTGGCGCAGCAGCGCGGCTGCAGCTCGGCAGCACGACGATGCACCGACGTCACCCAAACGCGGCTAGCGGTAGCTGGCAGCGTCAGGCAGCGATGGAGTTTCTGGAATAGTCGGCCCAAAATATTTGAAATAATGTTAACTACAATAATGGCACGAACTATTGGGAGGGTGTCTATGAGAAAAATTGGCAATATTACTAATTGGTGTTTAGATACTCAAGTATTGTTCATTTATGAACTTATTTTAAGGAATGTACTGGTATTTTAAGAATTTATAATTTTACAAATGATGACGTAGGTAGTTGTCACACTGAACAATGAATTTTAATTACACTATTTTTCTATATTTACTGGTTGTTTACTTGAAATAAGCTTTAAATTAGCTAGATACTTTGTTGAACTAATGAAATACACAAGTGGAATGTACCAAACAGCGACCCTTTTGATAGGAAAAATAGGTTTAGGTGTTAGGGTAAACTATGGGAATGGCACTTAACTGATAGGCGAGACGGCTGCTTCCGGCTGCATTGGTCCTCGCTGATGGCTGTTGGCACTGATAGAAACACGAGCTGTTCTACAAATGTTGACGGAATCCTCGAACTGGCGTGGCAGGCTGACGGTGAACCCCGACGTGGCGTCGTCGTAGAAGCTAAGGCTGGGCGCGGCGCGTTCTGCTGACCGACCTGGCTGGCTTAGTTGTCTTCTTTGATAGTGTTCCTGCGTCTGTAGTCCTCCACAATCAATCTTTGGTAGATTTCCTTTTGACGAGAATTCTTTGTTTTCGTACTTCGATCCGAATTTTGCAAATCCGTGATGTCGCGGTCGCCAATTTTAATGTGTAATAGTAGACAAAGTTTTGTAATGAAAACCTCAGATTCCGTTGATAACAGCTTTAATCTTGCTTTTTTGTCATTAAGTATTACAATGATTCGCAGTTTAACGTCTTGATGCTAGCGTAACAAAATTAGAAATCGAATAACAAAAATATGTGCGGGTGTAAGTAAAATAAATTTAGGAGTCAGGTACAGTATTACTTAAACGAGTAACTTGATGCCATTTAAAATGATCAGGCGTTTATGCAGCGCAGACAATCCTTTCTATCCGCTTATGTATCCAACATTATTTGTCCTAGGCATGGTTGGATACTATAAGCTGGAAGTGAGACGGGACTTCGCTTTGGCTAAGTACGTCTTTGAGGTGTTTCGTGGCAGATTACATAATCCCGATATACTGGGTTCATTAGCGCTGCGTGTTCCAAACACTAGGTTACGCCAGGCAATTAGGACAGAGGCATTTCACGTACCGGTGACGCGCACAGAAAGTGCGAAACACGCTCCTGTATTACGATGCCACCCGTATACTCAACCTGGTAGCATCGCGGATTGATATATTTGTGTGTTCATTGGCGGAATTCGAGAGAGTAACACTTATGTGCTTATGTAACTAGATTTATCTTTTATATTTTTATGTGTTTGTTTTTATTTTTTATTTTATTATGTTCTTAGTTTTATTTTAGCTTTATTATGTTTGCTGTATTTTACTTGTGTTTTAGATTTAAAGTTACCTTTATTGCACCTTATTGTATATTTTAAACTTGTAGGCTAACCTCATCGGTGGTTAACAATGAGGTTTGCTACAATGTTACAGGCCGCCAAGAAGAACGACATTCCAATAGCGAACACCGGGCTCTGGCGAGGTGAGCACTGTTCGAATCGCGGTCAACGAGGAAACAGCTGAACAGGCGCTCGTGGCCACGTGATCGGTGGACGCTAATTTTTGATAGAAATTGTAATTGTTGCGATACCTAATCAATTATACTGTGAATATAGAATAATAACTGAAGTGATGTACAAATGCTGTTTTACTTACCATTTCCTCGCCCGCAAATCTACGCCCGCTCACAATTTGAAGGAACAAATGATAGTAGAAGGACAAAATGGAAGAATTACAGTAGAACACCCTTAACCCACAGTCGAAAGACTTTATCAGAAGTGGTTACGAAGGGCAGATGAACAGGAGATGGCATTCGATCATGAAAATACAGATCCCGTGTGAGTACCCATGATTTTATCAACAACGAGGCGATTGTGACAAAACCGTTACTAGCAACGTAACCCGATTCTGCTCGTGAAATGACATTCCTGACGATGTTGAAGCTGATATTGCAAGATGGTGAAGAAACACCAACATCATAATTGCGTTATTGGAATCGCCTTAAGCGACGCATTGAAGAGGCGCGCCGCGTTAATATGAAATGTGACGGCCGCATTTTAAGGAATTGCTATTCGCAAGGCTCTGCAAATTGAAGAGATCATTACTGGATTGATTGTGAACCCAATACATACACCATCATGTAAGCAAGGAGGTATCTCTTTAGCAACCTCAACAGGATAACCGACCTACTTTGTAATGCGACTGGCCGCAAATACGAATTTGACAACACGATGACAGCTCAATACAATTATGTCGTGCACCTAGAAAAATATGGCTGAAGAAGAAAAAAAATCGAGAGCTAAAATATCGCGCTGTGATGATGATGAAGGGAACATGTTTAGTTGCGAATTTATAATTGGACGGATCCTGCGTCCTACCAACGTCGTCATCATAAGCACAAGATGGCAGTAAAGCAAAGTTAAAGAGGGTGTCGCTGTTATAAAAATGCTGGAGAAAAGATCGCCACTTATTTTCAGGTTTCAAAAGATATCCGAGAATACTGGTAGAAAAAAAACGTTAACGTTTGTAAACAGAAACTAGTAAATGGTATGGTATTGTTACGGACGGGGTAACAGGATTGGAAGGAAACACCGAGTAGCACTGATGACACTTTATTCCACTTCACACACGACACGCCGCCGTTTAATTTCGACGCAGACAGCACCAACACTAGCGTCTTTTGCACTGCACTTTTCACTGCACTTCACTGCACTTCACTGCACTTTACTGCACTATACTTTCACTTTTCACTTTTTACTACTTCTTCTTTCTTCCTTCTACTTCTTCCTTCTTCTTCTTCACTTTACCACTTTTCAACTTAAACTGGCGCTTAGTGCGTCTACACCGCCTTATATACCCCTAAGAATGTTCTAGATCTACTAATTTCGATTGTCTTTTCGTTATTCAATTGTTTTTCCATCTCCTGTCTCTTTTTAACCTTTCCATTCCTTCTTGAAGTTTCTAGAATTTTCTAATTTTTACTCGAAATATTTAAATAATCTTTTAAATATTTGCCAAATATTCATAAACATTTTCATAAAAACCATAATCCACATAACAGTTATGACTGGGATTTGAACCCACGCCTTCAGAACGTGAACGGAATGTGTTATCCGCACGGCCATCGCCTTGTTGTCAATGACTGGTAAATTTGGCGAACACTTGATAGAGTGTATACGTCATCGAACTAAAAACTCATTTCCAAATAATAAAATAGTCTTCAAACCTCTTTGCTAATAAATTATTGTGTTTGATGACCGGATAGTTTGTCGTGTAGACGTCAGAAGACCTTGGCAACGGTAGTGATGACAGCTTGGCATGACACCGGCCGTCACACTACCCCCTCTCTAAGACATGCTCGTCCCGAGCATTGTTGGATCCATGATATACCGCTATCCTATCCACATGAACGATCTTCAGTGGACTTCTAGGTGTCTTTCGAATTCTGTAGGTTACATCGTTAATTTTCTTTATTACAGTATATGGTCCTTCCCAGCTTGGCTGTAATTTGGGAGATTTTCCCTTACATCGGACCGGATTATGAAGCCACACCAAAGTTCCCTCTTCGAATTCTCTTGCATTTGCGCGTCTGTCATATCGGGTCTTCATTCTTACTCCCGCTTGTAAATTCTCTTGTCTAACGTGTTCATGAATTTCTTCGAGCTTTCTTCTTAATTCACATGCATAATCGGTAACACAGCTAGGTGTCCCCGGTGGACATCCAGCAAGAAGGTCTACTGGAAGTCGTAGCTCCCTTCCTAAATTTGTTCGCGCCGGGGTTGTTGCCGTACTTTCATGTACTGCGGCTCTGTAAGCCAGAAGAAATAGTGGGATATATTCGTCCCAGTTTCTCTGATGGCTATCGACCACTTTAGCAAGATGGCGCTCCAATGTCTGGTTAAATCTCTCCACCATTCCATCCGATTGAGGGTGATACGGAGTTGTCCTAGTTTTGTGGATCCCCATCATCTTGCAGATTTCTTGAAAGAGTTGCGATTCAAAGTTTCTCCCTTGGTCGCTGTGGATTTCTAACGGTAAACCAAATCGGCAAAATACTTCATTTACTAATTTTGTCGCAACTGTAACTGCTTCCTGATTGGGGACTGCAAAAGCTTCTGGCCATCTCGTGAAATAATCCATCACCACCAGAATGTAGCGATTACCACTTTCTGTCAAAGGAAATGGTCCAGCTACGTCCACAGCAATCCGTTCCCAAGGAGCTCCCACAGTGTAAAGTTTTAGTGCTCCGCGGCTCCGAGTTTGCGGCCCTTTAACTGAAGAACATTTAACGCATTTCCTGCACCAGTCTTCAACGTCTTCCCTACAGTGCAGCCAATAAAAACGTTGACGAATCTTCAGTAAGGTTCTTCGCACTCCAAGATGTCCACCAGATGGGCCATCATGACAAACTCGCAAAACTTCAGGAATCATTGATTTTGGCACTATTGTTTGAAGATAACTGTCTCTTCCAGAAGCACTTTCCCATTTTCGACAAAGTAGTCCATCTTGTATTATTAGGCTGTTCCATAGCGCTCAATAACTTTTCGTCACGG
The DNA here is from genome assembly GCA_944739405.2 of Euclidia mi. Classification (NCBI taxonomy): domain Eukaryota; kingdom Metazoa; phylum Arthropoda; class Insecta; order Lepidoptera; family Erebidae; genus Euclidia; species Euclidia mi. The sequence continues at coordinate 27,877,236 of OX123182.2, forward strand.
TACTAGTATTAGCCACCTCACTCCATTCTGGCCGAAGGGAGTTATTCTTTAGACGCTCCAGTATTGGTTTCAAATCTTTATCTTCTTCCTGGGATTTAATAACGAACTCCCTATTCCATCGCCCGTCAATGGTATCCGTTCTGATTACCTTGACGGCAGCTTCCTCTTTGCCTTCTTGTCGTACGCAATACTTGCAGCTCTTATCACAAGGACGTCTTGATAAGGCATCAGCATTACCGTGAGATTTTCCGCTACGATGCTCAACTTCGAAATCGTACTCTTGAAGTTGTTCAATCCATCGAGCTACTTGACCCTCACAATTTTTAAACTGTAAAAGCCACTTAAGTGCTGCGTGGTCCGTCCGGATCCGGAATTTTCTTCCGATTAGGTACTTTTTAAAATGCTGAAGAGTTTTCACTACCGCTAAAAGCTCCTTTCGTGTGGTACAGTAGTTCCTTTCAGGTTTAGACAGCGATTTGCTAAAGTAGGCAATAACGGCCTCCTGGTCTCCTTGTCTCTGGGAAAGAGTTCCACCAATACCCACATTGCTTGCGTCTGTGTCAACAACAAATTCCCCTTTGACGTCGGGGTATGCAAGAATTGGCGCTTCACATAGACGCGTCTTCAACTCCTCGAAAGCAGCTTGACATTTTTCATCCCAATTAAATTGTCGTTTTTGCTCCGTCAGCTCATGTAAGGGTTTTGCGATGCTCGAGAAATTCTTCACAAAACGTCTGTAATAAGAGCAAAGCCCCATAAATGAGCGCACCTGCGTCTTGTCCTTAGGCATGGGCCAATCTTTAACCGCCGAAATCTTGGCAGGGTCCTTCTCGATGCCTTTTTCAGAGACGACATGACCCAAGTAGTTAACTTGTCGCTTAAAAAATGAACATTTTTTAAGACTGAGCTTCAGATTTGCATTTCTCAATCTATTGAGTACACTTTCTAGCTTCGTGAGATGATCATCGAAGTCTCGTCCCATTACAATTATGTCATCGAGATACACCAGACAAGCTTCCCCTAAAAGCCCGGCAAGGATGTGTTCCATTAACCTTTCAAAAGTAGCTGGTGCGTTGCACAATCCGAAAGGCATAACATTGAAATGCCATAACCCTCTGCCCATTGAAAAAGCTGTCTTCTCCTTGTCTTTTGGGTCCATTTCCACTTGCCAGTAACCACTTTTTAGGTCTATTGTTGTGAACCACTTCATTCCGCATAACGTGTCTAACGTGTCGTCTATTCTAGGCAAAGGATAACTGTCTTTCTTGGTTACATCATTCAATCTTCGGTAGTCAATACAGAATCTAGTCGATCCATCCTTTTTCTTTACCAATACAACCGGTGAACACCACGGGCTAGTCGATGGCTCAATAACCCCGTTTTTCCTCATATCTTCAATCATATCCTCTACCTCCTTCTCTCTGGCAAAAGGTACACGTCGCGGGCGTTGACGGATCGGTTGTTCATTCCCCGTATTGATGGTGTGTTTTACTACTCCTGTCTTCCCGATGTCTCCGTCGTCCTTTGAGAAAATGTCGACGTATTGTGTCAGCAATTTCTTTGCTTTTTCTGTTTCTATTTCCGTTAGATCGTCTTTGCAACCTTTCAAAACACTATCTACGTTAACGTTAGTCCCAGCCAAACTCTTGGTTTCCTGGCAGTTTCGTAACCAAGCGACTTCCACGGACTCTCCTATCTGAGAACCCTTTTTCAAAACTTTTTCTTCATCACTTAAATTTAGGACAGGTATGACAGCCATTTGTGAAGAAGCAACAACTACACATGCTGGCAACCATGGATCGTGATCTCCATTGTCTTCTATCATTATGCAACGTCGCTGACTCGAAGTGGCAGGTAATGTGACAGGAACAAATGTCTGTGACCTAGGTGCGAGCTTGCTCTCCTTGAGGCACAAAACCTTTCCCGTGCCTCCACCTCTCATTGGAATCTCCACATCTCCACACTTTAGGATACCACACTTAATATCCAATCTACATTGGTGATCTCTGAAGAAGTCTAGCCCAACAATGCAGTCGTCGATGATGTCTGCAATCAGTGCTTTTTGCCAATACAATTCGTCACCTACTTTAAAAGCCACTATTTGCTCTCCCCTGACTGGGATGTGCTGGCCGGTAGCCGTTGTCAGTCGAGGTTGAATTGACTGTTTTAGAATCTTTCCATTCTTCCTTATCAGGTGAGTCCCTATAACAGTTCGAGACGCACCGGTGTCCAAGGTCAGCAAACAGGTAACGCCATTGACCGCTCCATCAATGGTTAAACTGTTCCCATCCGTGCTTTGTCGGATACAAACTTTAGGGGCTTTTCGTCTACCGGCCAGCGCTTGCCCCGCAGCCCTGGCTGGAATTAGTTTTCCTGGTCGTGTTCGGACGTTTGAACAGTAGCGTCAGTCTTACGTTTACGTTTCGGACAGCTACTGCTGAAATGTCCTGGTTCCCTGCAGCTATAACATTTTGGGCCAAATCTTCGCTCTGTTCGCTGCATTTCTGCGGCCACAATTCGGACTCGTCCACCCTTGTTGTCTCGACGGACAGCCTCCACTTCGAGAGCATGCGCTAAAGCGTCCTTAACGTTGTCATGGTGCTTCAGACGAACGGCAGACCTGACCTCATCGTCATAAATGCCATCAATGAACGCCTGGAGACGCATGCTTTGGACTTGTGCCGGGGGTGCAGACTGGTAAGCTTTTCCTACCATTTTCTCTACTTCTAGAGACCACTGCTGCAATGACTCGTTAGGGCGCTGACAGCGATTACGCAACTGAGCACGGAATACAAATTCCAAATGCGCCTCTCCATACCTGGACTCTAGAGCCTCGATGAGCTGTTCATATGTGGCGTCCTTCCCCACAGACTGTAGCACTGATATTGCACCATCGCGTAAGGCCAGAGCGAGTGCAGTCTTGGCCTGCTCTTTGTTCCAACTGTTACTAGAAGAAGCGGCTTCAAACTGCATCCTGTACGCCTCCCAGGATGATGTACCATCGAAAGAAGGCACTTTAAAATTACCAGCACCAGATGAGGTGACTGCGACTGAAGGGACGTTGGCTTTAATCCTCTTGAACTCCTCCTCTATGCGGCTGTGCATCTCATCCGATACTGATGCCATGCGGGACTGCACCTCTTCCGACACTGCCGCCTTGCAGGACTGTATCTCTTCCTCTATAGTAGCCATGCGAGATTGCACTTCACCGATACACATCTCCATCTCGGTGATCTTACGAGCGTTCTCCGATTTATAATGGCGAATCTCATTCTGGCTCTCCATCATCTCGCTAAGCTGAGATTGTAGCTGCTGCGAGTTTTGCTCGAGTTGAGATTCGAGTCGCTGCGAGTTTTGCTGGAGCTGCTGCGAGTTTTCGTCGAGTCGAGATTCGAGTCGCTGCGAGTTTTCCTGAAGCGACTGTTGGAATAGTGCAGCGAGGTCTGCCAGAGATAGCGGGTTAGCTGCGCTTGCGGACGTAGATACCCCTCCTTCGGATCCACCTCCTTGCGAAGGAGCTTCCCTGACTACAACTTCCGGGTAAGAGTCGCCTTGTTCTTGAGCGGCAGCCCTCGCACGTGTAGTAGGCCCTTCCCTCGGCATGACTGGCATCTTTAGTCCTTCCAATCCCACTTCTGACACCAATTGTTACGGACGGGGTAACAGGATTGGAAGGAAACACCGAGTAGCACTGATGACACTTTATTCCACTTCACACACGACACGCCGTTTAATTTCGACGCAGACAGCACCAACACTAGCGTCTTTTGCACTGCACTTTTCACTGCACTTCACTGCACTTCACTGCACTTTACTGCACTATACTGTCACTTTTCACTTTTTACTACTTCTTCTTTCTTCCTTCTACTTCTTCCTTCTTCTTCTTCACTTTACCACTTTTCAACTTAAACTGGCGCTTAGTGCGTCTACACCGCCTTATATACCCCTAAGAATGTTCTAGATCTACTAATTTCGATTGTCTTTTCGTTATTCAATTGTTTTTCCATCTCCTGTCTCTTTTTAACCTTTCCATTCCTTCTTGAAGTTTCTAGAATTTTCTAATCTTTATTCGAAATATTTAAATTTGTGTTTCCATCTCCTGTCTCTTTTTAACCTTTCCTTTCCTTCCTGAAGTTTCTAGAATTTTCTAATTTTTACTCGAAATATTTAAATAATCTTTTAAATATTTGCCAAATATTCATAAACATTTTCCAAATTTCATAAAAACCATAATCCACATAACAGTTATGACTGGGATTTGAACCCACGCCTTCAGAACGTGAACGGAATGTGTTATCCGCACGGCCATCGCCTTGTTGTCAATGACTGGTAAATTTGGCGAACACTTGATAGAGTGTATACGTCATCGAACTAAAAACTCATTTCCAAATAATAAAATAGTCTTCAAACCTCTTTGCTAATAAATTATTGTGTTTGATGACCGGATAGTTTGTCGTGTAGACGTCAGAAGACCTTGGCAACGGTAGTGATGACAGCTTGGCATGACACCGGCCGTCACAGTATCCACATCGACTGGTAAGTCAGTTCTTCAGGAGATATCATTTTACAGCGAGACAAGTAAGACAATTCCTAGGTTTGGTCTACATTGGGCATCCGTAAGCACAGGCGCGAAGGGTGAGTTGTGTTCTACACTTATGGTTATAATAGCATGGTATAGTTACTGCTTGAAATATATGGTACCTACAGTATTAATTTTGGGACAACAGAACATTTAGTAGTGTCTCACGACTGAGATTGAGTCTGAATACCACTTGTGAGCTTTGAAAATCCTATCAGTGACACAACTAGTCAGTTTTTGTCAGTATCTTGATGGTCAACATCTTACTATTCAGACTAACAGAATTTCGCTGCTATTCCTTGAAAGCGTCTAAAGCTAAGACAATTTGTCACATGTTCATAGATTGCATCCGTTTCTCTTAGCATAATATGATGTTGCTGTCATGTAGTATGATGTTGCTGTCATGTAGTGAGACGTGACTGCCTCCGTGGTCCAGTGGATAGCGTGCGTATACGACTGCTGATCAGAGGTCACGGGTTCGATTACCGGGTCGGGCAAAAGTGTAATTAGGTTTTTCCGAATTCTCAGTATGATATGCCGGGTAACGGCAATAGGCTCGTCCGCTATTACGTGGGACTTAACAATTCATGGCGAAATGTGGGTGTAATATTATAGCTCTGCCTACTCCTTTGGGGATACAGGCGTGAGTCTATAGTGAGACGTCAAATGGCATATGCCGAGCTTTTGTCTAGAATCTCTTTAGCTCCCTTGTCTTATAGAGTCTGAAACTTTAATTGTGAGTTAGTTAATCTCAAACTCTTTAGTTTTGAACCCTAGAGACTTTCGTTAAGGTGGTAAATTATGTCAAATTAAACAATAGTTGATTTCAGGTAAGCTTAAGTGTCAGTGAGCTAGTCGAATCTGCACATTACAAGGACTGATGGGCGATGGAGCAAGGGTGTCTTAGAGTGAAGAATGCGACTCAGTAAACGTAAGGACGGCCAGCCCCCCTGCTAGGTGGACCGACGACCTGAATAAGTTAGCTGGGTTGGACTTGATGCGGAAGACTGAAGACCGTGTACTGTGGCGCATTTTCAAAAAGGGCCTATGCACAGCAGTAGACTCCGGTAGGCTGATTGATTGGTTACAGGTAAAGCAGAAACAGGCGCCCGATATTTCTAGCACGAATATGCCTCTGTTGGATTCAACGGTCAGGTGAAGTGGGCACATGCGTAGCTTAAAACAATCCGCTATATGTCATCGTACCTGCTACTTATGTATCATCTTCGTCCGTTACACAAATAGTGCACGATTGGCGTAGTGGTTAAAGCGACCATCTCACCACTTCACACTGTGCCGAGTGTTGTAGGTTCATTCCTACACAAGACAACACTTTGTGTAGTCCTCAAATACCGCTTCACACTGAGCTGAGTGTTATGGGTTCAATCTCCATACGAAACACTGCGTGTAACCCACAAGTGGTAGTTTAGATGTACTAGAATGTCTGTTGCTGGTGGTGGTCCTGGCTTTTGATGATGGACAGGACTATGGAGCGCCGCCATGGTTTGCCTCCAAAGCTGCGGCATGCCGAGCGATATCTCTCCATTTCTGGCGGTTGTTGGCGTTTCGCGCACATTGTACTGCGGTCGATTACGTAGCCCGCGTGATAACATCGATCCACCGAGTCGGATATCGACCGCGGGCTCTCTTGTCTTTAACGCAACCGTTAACCACAAGTGTTTTCATCGAGTCCTCGTTTTTTGAGATATGCCCAAAGAATTTCAGTATTCATAACTGCACAATCGACGAAAGTCTATCCCTTATGTGAAGCTCCTTGAGGATGGAGTTATTGGTGCGAAATGCTGTCCACGGTATCTTCAATATCTGTCTCTAATACCACATCTCCAACGCATTGATTTTTCGGCGATCTTGTAGCATTAGTGTCCACGTATCGGCCCTGTAGAGAAAGATTGGAAAAACCAGACACTTCATTAGACGAACTTTGGTTTTCCGTGTAATTCAGCTGTCTCTCCATATCTTTCCCAGACGCTCTACTGCCGTCCTGGTGATAGCTGAACGGCGCTTGATCTCGTCTTCACATCGTTTGTTCGAGATAGAGGAACTCGTCATAACTAGTTTTGGATAAATCTCTATGAATAAACGTAAAGCATCAATAGCTTTAACCTTGTTCACAAGAAGGCTCATTAAAACTTGTTTACTTCAGGGTTTTGAAGACCTGCTAAAAATATTTACTACTCTAACCAAGATCTTCGATGAGGATGAAGTGCCTGCGAGTAATGGTAACAAAATTGAACAGTCCTAAGAAACCAACGGTGAGACAGCGTCCATTCCTGATGAGAAGAAATCACTGCTGCCAGCGTCGATAGTCTCCGCACCGTAGGATGACTCGCTAAGTAATTGTGACTTGAGTAAAGGTATATGCGTACTTATGTGTGTTGTATAGTAAGTTGTTTGTGTCGATCGGAAGGGTCCAGTATGCCCTGTCCATGATTGAAGCCTATCGGAAGGGTCCAGTTTGCCCTATGCATGATTTGAGTCTGTTGAAAGGGGTCTAGTACGCCCGGTCCGCACTCATTTGTTGAAAGGGCCTAGTCAGCTGAGCCTGATAAGCCTGTGTAGCATTTTGGTATTCGGTCTGTAGGACCTGGTACCCCAAAAGGGTGCCATGGTCTATACTATGCCTGTACCATGCTTGGTAGTTGAATGATGAGGCTCCGCGCACCCAATCCAAGTTACTACGCAATAGCGATGTATATCATTCTGGTCAGGAAAAGCCGAGCGAATGTTAATGTGCATCTTTTCTAATTGAACAGGTCTGGAGAAATAATGCTGCGTCCTGTAGATGCTGGACACCATGCGCACGAGGTCGTGCGATTCGTCAGAATGGCCGTGTAGGCTAACCTCATCGGTGGTTAACAATGAGGTTTGCTACAATGTTACAGGCCGCCAAGAAGAACGACATTCCAATAGCGAACACCGGGCTCTGGCGAGGTGAGCACTGTTCGAATCGCGGTCAACGAGGAAACAGCTGAACAGGCGCTCGTGGCCACGTGATCGGTGGACGCTAATTTTTGATAGAAATTGTAATTGTTGCGATACCTAATCAATTATACTGTGAATATAGAATAATAACTGAAGTGATGTACAAATGCTGTTTTACTTACCATCTCCTCGCCCGCAAATCTACGCCCGCTCACAATTTGAAGGAACAAATGATAGTAGAAGAACAAAATGGAAGAATTACAGTAGAACACCCTTAACCCACAGTCGAAAGACTTTAAACTTATTGTCTACTTTATCGCATTGGGTCTTGGCCTGTAATGATAAATGTATGCATGATTTGATAAATAAATAAATAAAAAAATTACCATAATATGGTACTGTCAAACTGACTTTATGATGGAATCGGTAGATATGAACTGGAACTTCATGATGGAAAATCGTATCATAGCTGTTTTGCATTTCATAGAAAAGTCTTGTAAGGAACTTTGACCACGACTAGTTTTCAAGGTCTGATAATGAAGCCGGAAGATGGGCACCGGTATGCCATGATGGAATGTCGTATCATAGTCGTGTTTGCACTTGTGAGAAAGGCCACGCAATGGACTTTGAACACGATTAGTTGTCAAGGTCTGATGATGAAGCCGGAAGATAGGCACTGGCATTCCATGATGGAATATCGTATCGTAGTCGTGTTTGCACTTGTGAGAAAGGCCACGTAATGGACTTTGAACACGATCAGGTTTCAAGATTTTAACTGTTGTAATAATACTGGCTTTATAGTGTCTTTACAAAGTATTCAAAATTCTTCTTATTCGATGTAACTAGGTTACCACTTACTTCAATAAAATAACAACTAGACGAAACATATCTTTTACTCTCAAATCCAAAAATAAATTACAACAAATCCTTTTAGATATTGTAAGACTCTCTTCGCGACTAACCAATGAGTCTTGTTGTACCGAGTATTGAACTGACTCAGGTAACTAGTCGCGTATGCGATGTCTGGACGAGTATTAACACTCAGGAACATGAGGCAACCAATTAATTCTTGATAGGGATATACTTCTAGATTATGATCACTATCACTGCTGGTACTGACCTCTAGTTTTCCAGATATTGGATTTGTACAAGTTTTACAATTCTCCATTTCAAACTTTTGTAAAAGATTATTTATATAACTTTTCTGATGTGCTTTTATTTCATCATTTTTCCTGGTTATATTTAAACCAAGATATTAGCTTAAATAGCCCAAATCTTTTATTGAAAATCATTTTTCAGGTCATTTTTGACAATGTCACACGTCTTGTCTTTTCTATAAAAAAAATCTTTTTTATCATCGACATTTATTGTCATCGACAAAGACTGCAACTATAACCAACTCTTTTCCAAAAAGTTTGGTATACACACATGATCCAGATGGAGTTTTCACAAAACCAAAAGACGATAAAGTTTCATCTAACTTTATATTCCAGGCACGTGGAGCTTATTTAAGTCCAAACAGGGATTTTTGTAAGAGACACACTTTGTTCTCCATACCCTTTACTTTAAAACCTTGAGGTTGCTCACATGGAGCAGACTTTCTCTCGCAGATCCTTATTAAAAAATGCAGTGTCAACGACAAAGTGACGCATCTTCAAACCCAATTCAGCTGCGAGAGCCAGTAGAGTACGTAAAGAGGAGTGCCGCAATACAGGAGAAAATGTCTCAAAATAGTCTACACCTGGCGTCTGGGTGAATCCCTTAGCAACTAATCTTGCTTTGTACTTCACAACATTTCCTGCTGGATCTTTCTTTAACTTATAGACCCATTTACATGGTATAACTTTCTTGTTTTCTCTGTCAACCAATTTCCATGTCTTCAGCTTCATCAATGAATTATATTCATCTGTCATTTCCATCTGCTACTTATCAACATCATCAGCCAATATAGCCTCATTATAAGTTCTAGGCTCATCAGACACTTGACTAGACACTTGGTATGAGAAGTAATTAGGAGGTTTTCAATCTCGTGATGGATATCTATGTCCATCATTTTGACTAGTAGAAACTACTTCTTCCTCAATTGCTTCAAAGAATTGATCAGCTTCAGCAGTCTGATCTTCAGTGACAACAGTATGGCCTGGAGCTGGTTCAACAGTGACCACTGGAAATTGATCAAAAGACTCTAGAACTGTACTGTTTTCTTCCGGTATAGGCAGACTATTAGACAGTACTAAAGGTTCAGTAGAAGTCTTAGTATTGTTGACATTTCTATTATTTAAACTACAAAAGCCTCTAGAATTTTGTAAGATTCTAGGACAAGATAGTTTTCTAAAAAGATACGTATTACATAGCCGTGTGGTTGACGGCATAGAATACATGTGTCACCACCCCCTATCTTACCGTGGGTGTCGTAAGAGGCGACTAAGGGATAACACGCTGCAAGCACCATCTTTGCGTAGAGACGGAAAACTCGACATCAAACCCTATACGACTGCCTCGTTGGTCTCGCGGCATAAATGTGCGCGTGGGATCGGGAAGTCCCGGGTTCGATTCCAAGGTCGGGCAGTGTTATTGGGTTTTTCTGTCACGAAATTCTCAGTAGCAGCACGGAGTCTGGAAATGTGCATCTGGAGATGTTAGCACAAAAATAGGATGTAGCTTTATTATTTGTGCATTACCTTATTCATATGCTCTCACAGATGACCAAAACAGGCAGATAGGCAAATTAAATCTATTATTGTACCATAGGACATGTCATAGTGACAGTATTTTATTTTTTGACACTAATATTTTTATTAGTAATTTCTTTTTAACAAAAGATACTATGTATCTTTCTTATGTACATAGGCGACAACTTGCTAAATTATTAGCATTTAATTTATATACTGACAGGAGTACTACTAGAGTACTTAGGAATTTGGTAGATAATAGTTATATCAATAGTAGTATTGACACATCTATTAGTTTAAACTATTAGATGAGACAACAGATAGGCATTCATGTGTTTTAAACTTAGTTCATCAAAACATACAAGGCCTATCTGGCAAAGAATTAGAAATAGATTTATTTTTAAATAAACATAAGATTGATATCTTATGTATTACAGAACATTGGTTGCGAGGTGACCAATTAATATTTAACAATCAATATTACTCAGTTATAAGTGCATTCGTAAGAAAGAAGGCTATTCGTGGTGGCTCTCTAATATATGTATGTAATAGTTTGAAATGTAAAGAACGTAAGGATATAGCTAAACTTTCTATCGAGCGCACTGCTGAGATTTCTTGTGTTGAGCTTGAACAACATATTATAGTGTGTGTGTATCGACCACCACAAAGCGACTTTACTCAGTTTGAAAGCATTATTGAGGATGTCTTAAGGACGCGTTTACAAAATTAGTAGGTACAAAATCGCGTCACTACAGCGACACGGCGGCAACAGTACGTACTACGTACGGTAACTTGCGGAAATGTAGTTCAACTAAATAACTTTGAGACTTAGAATTTTTTGTGATATGTATCTATGTGTTATAGGCCTGGCTGTGCGAATTACGTACAAATAAGTTTCTTATTTTTATATACCTAAATGGACATTACTTTATTTTTTCCATTATGTTGATTCAGGATATATTTCGGTATTTAGATATTATTTTGTTTCTTGCGTTGAAATCTGGTAAGATTATGAGGACTGATGGTATACCATCCCATTCAAGTGTTGCGACTGGAACTCATAAAAGAGTAGACCTAGTTATGCCAGGTTGGGGCTCATTTTATTTGTTTTGGTGAGACCCTACCACTGGTACTAGTGAAGTAACCTTCCAAGGTTATTCGATGAGTCTTACTGGTACTCTTATGTGAGTAGAGCTAGGCATGCCGAGTTTGGGCTCACTTTGTTTGTACATAAGAGACCTTACCACTGGAACTTATAAAGTAACCTTCCAGGGTTATTAGATGACACTTGCTGGTACTCATATGTGAGTAGAGCTAGGCATGCCGAGTTTGGGCTCATTTTGTTTGTACATAAGAGACCCTACCACAGGAACTTATGAAGTAACCTACCAGGGTTATTCAATGACTCTTGCTGGTACTCATGTGTGAGTAGAGCTAGGCATGCCGAGTTTGGGCTCATTTTGTTTGTACATAAGAGACCCTACCACTGGAACTTATGAAGTAACCTTCCAGGGTTATTCGATGACTCTTACTGGTACTCATATGTGAGTAGAGCTAGGCATGCCGAGTTTGGGCTCATTTTGTTTGTACATAAGAGATCCTACCACTGGAACTTATGAAGTAACCTTCCAGGGTTATTCAATGAGACTTGCTGGTACTCATATGTGAGTAGAGCTAGGCATGCCGAGTTTGGGCTCATTTTGTTTGTACATGAGAGACCCTACCACTGAAACTTATGAAGTAACCTTCCAGGGTTATTAGACAACTCTTGCTGGTACTCATATGTGAGTAGAGCTAGGCATGCCGAGTTTGGGCTCATTTTGTTTGTACATACGAGACCCAACCACTGCAACTTATGAAGTAACCTTCCAGGGTTATTCGATGACTCTTACTGGTACTCATATGTCAGTAGAGCTAGGCATGCCGAGTTTGGGTTATTTTGTTTCTACATAAGAGACCCTACCACTGGAACTTATGAAGTAACCTTCCAGGGTTATTCAATGACACTTGCTGGTACTCATATGTGAGTAGAGCTAGGCATGCCGAGTTTGGGCTCATTTTGTTTGTACATGAGAGACCCTACCACTGAAACTTATGAAGTAACCTTCCAGGGTTATTAGATGACTCTTGCTGGTACTCATATGTGAGTAGAGCTAGGCATGCCGAGTTTGGGCTCATTTTGTTTGTACATAAGAGACCCTACCACAGGAACTTATGAAGTAACCTACCAGGGTTATTCAATGACTCTTGCTGGTACTCATGTGTGAGTAGAGCTAGGCATGCCGAGTTTGGGCTTATTTTGTTTGTACATGAGCGACCCTACCACTGAAACTTATGAAGTAACCTTCCAGGGTTATTCAATGACACTTGCTGGTACTCATGTGTGAGTAGAGCTAGGCATGCCGAGTTTGGGCTCATTTTGTTTGTACATAAGAGACCCTACCTCTGGAACTTATGAAGTAACCTTCCAGGGTTATTCGATGACTCTTACTGGTACTCATATGTGAGTAGAGCTAGGCATGCCGAGTTTGGCCTCATTTTGTTTGTACATAAGAGACCCTACCACTGGAACTTATGAAGTAACCTTCCAGGGTCATTCGATGACTCTTACTGGTACTCATATGTGAGTAGAGCTAGGCATGCCGAGTTTGGGCTCATTTTGTTTGTACATAAGAGACCCTACCACTGAAACTAATGAAGTAACCTTCCAGGGTTATTCAATGACTCTTGCTAGTACTCATGTGTGAGTAGAGCTAGGCATGCCGAGTTTGGGCTCATTTTGTTTGTACATAAGAGACCCTACCACTGGAACTTATGAAGTAACCTTCCAGGGTTATTCAATGACTCTTGCTAGTACTCATGTGTGAGTAGAGCTAGGCATGCCGAGTTTGGGCTCATTTTGTTTGTACATAAGAGACCCTACCACTGGAACTTATGAAGTAACCTTCCAGGGTTATTCAATGACACTTGCTGGTACTCATATGTGAGTAGAGCTAGGCATGCCGAGTTTGGGCTTATTTTGTTTGTACATGAGCGACCCTACCACTGAAACTTATGAAGTAACCTTCCAGGGTTATTAGATGACTCTTGCTGGTACTCATATGTGAGTAGAGCTAGGCATGCCGAGTTTGGGCTCATTTTGTTTGTACATACGAGACCCAACCACTGCAACTTATGAAGTAACCTTCCAGGGTTATTCGATCACTCTTGCTGGTACTCATATGTGAGTAGAGCTAAGCATACCGAGTTTGGACTCATTTTGTATGAACATCAGAGACCCTACCACTGGAACATACCTAGCTCTACTCACATATGAGAACCACTAAGAGTCTTCGAATAAACCTGAAAAACCTGAAAGGTTACTTCATAAGTTCCAGTGCTAGGGTCTCTTATGTACAAACAAAATGAGCCCAAACTCGGCATGCCTAGCTCTACTCACACATGAGTACCAGCAAGAGTCATTGAATAACCCTGGAAGGTTACTTCATAAGTTCCAGTGGTAGGGTCTCTTATGTACAAACAAAATGAGCCCAAACTCGGCATGCCTAGCTCTACTCACACATGAGTACTAGCAAGAGTCATTGAATAACCCTGGAAGGTTACTTCATAAGTTCCTGTGGTAGGGTCTCTTATGTACAAACAAAATGAGCCCAAACTCGGCATGCCTAGCTCTACTCACATATGAGTACCAGTAAGAGTCACCGAATAACCCTGGAAGGTTACTTCATAAGTTCCAGTGGTAGGGTCTCTTATGTACAAACAAAATGAGCCCAAACTCGGCATGCGTAGCTTTACTCACATATGAGTACCAGCAAGACTCATCGAATAACCTTGGAAGGTTACTTCCTAGTACCAGTGGTAGGGTCTCACCAAAACAAATAAAATGAGCCCCAACCTGGCATAACTAGGTCTACTCTTTTATGAGTTCCAGTCGCAACACTTGAACGGGATGGTATACCATCAGTCCAGATAATCTTACCAGATTTCAACGCAAGAAACAAAATAATATCTAAATACCGAAATATATCCTGACTCAACATAACGGAGAAAATAAAGTAATAATGTCCATTTATACAAAAGAAATTTACTTGTACGTAATTCGCACAGAATACGAGAAGTATCAAATTGATTTTAGCGAATATTTTGTATTGGTATATTGCTTTTTTCGTCTTCGGGCTGCAGCGACAAGCGACATAGAGTCCACTCCCGACGGCGCTCAAGCGCAGACTGAGATCTCATTGCAGAATTTGGATATATAAATCAAGAAAGTGGCTAAATAAAACGAACCTTATTGCCACACATTAAGACACACGTATGCGAGCAAAATAGAAGAAAAATGTAAGATGATTTTTTGCTTTTTTTGAGTCAATTTACAATATTTTGAAAAAAAAAACAAATTGTTTTTGAGTTGACTATATTTACTACCCTATTCTATCTTTGAAAATCTAAATAAATGTTAAAATAGAGAGAAAATTGTACCCAAAAATAGCAGTATATGCCTATTTTTGATTTAAGAGGCCGTTTCGAATCGATTTTACATTAATAATAATTAAATATTTTTTATTTATTTTCAAATTGATTTATAGATAAAAAAGTAATCAATTTATCGTAATCATTAGTTTTATTAGTTATTATCTAAAATTGTCGTAAAATGTACCGGAAATATGTGGTTTTTTGATACAAGCGTAAACGCGTCCCTAAAACACATAATTTCTAGTAGGAAGTCTATAATCGTATGCGGCGATTTTAATGTCAATTCGTTAGAAAAATCACCAATTTGTACTAGGTTAGTTAGCTTATTTAGGTCATTTAATTTAAATGTTTTGTTCTCTGAACCAACTAGAATAACCTCACATTCGTCTACATGCTTAGATAATGTTTTTTGCAATTGTCTTTATTTAAGTAAGGCTGTTTTAAATGACTTGACATCGGATCACTGCGGGCAAAAGGTTGTAATTCCAACTAATACAACCCCTAAAGTACAAGAAATTTCATGTAGGCCAATGACCTCTGCTCGCCTAAAACACTTTAGTAATGATGTTGCTGCCAAGATCGCCAGTATTGACTTAACCGTTGATGATCCTGATGAATTATATAAATGCTTATTTAAAATTGTTAATGATGAGTACAATAAAATTTTTAAACTGAAGACGTTTGCAAGGAGCATTAAAGTAAATTTTTGTGATTGGGCAACAGAAGGTATATACAAAAGTAGAGCTAGGTTGTTTGATCTATATGGTATGAAGAAATACAATTTTAATCCTAAATTTATTCAATATGTTAGAAATTATTCAAAGGTTTTTAAGAAGACATGTGCTTTAGCCAAATCCTTATATTTAAGCAATAAAACTACTTGGAGCATTATTAACAATGAGACTGGTCAAGCTAAATTGGTAGATAACAATTATGAATTAAAATTTAATGGTGAAATTATTACTAGGAAAACTGATGTTGCTCAGACATTTAACAATTTTTTCATAAACATACCAGTGAACACAACCAGCTGTCTAGATTCATGTCCAAACAAAGCAGAAATGTTGGTTAGGGCCAATGTGAATGAGTGTGATGTGCTTTTTAATTTTAAATATATTGACACCAATGACATACTGAAGGTATTCAAGACGCTCAATAATAAAAAATCTGTTGACTTATGGGGCATTTCTGTTAAACTTGTGCGACAAATTATTTCTAGCTTAGCTCCATATTTAGCTGCAATATTCAACAGATGCGTAGATACAGGAGTATTTCCTGATCTAATGAAACACAGTAAAGTAATACCATTATTCAAAAAGGGATCAAAGAGCGACCCTAGTAATTTTCGGCCAATTTCTATCTTGCCTGCTATTAGTAAAATTTTTAAAAAGATTATTTTGCATCAACTAGAGAGCCACTTTCACACAAATAATTTATTTCACAGTGAACAGTATGGCTTTACTAAGGGTCGCTCCACCGTTGATGCCGGTGTAACTTTGTTAAAGCATATTTTTAATGCTTGGGAAAACTCGAAGGATGCCATTGGTGTTTTTTGTGACCTATCAAAGGCCTTTGACTGTGTGGAACATAATACGCTTTTACTTAAATTGAAACTTTATGGTATTAGAGATACCGCACTCAATCTTGTTGCCAGCTACCTTAGTGATAGAATTCAGTATGTAGATGTTAATGGGAGTAGGTCTCTAGGTTTGCCAGTAGGAATGGGCGTTCCAGAGGGCTCTATTCTCGGTCCATTTCTTTTTTTAATATATATTAATGATTTGCCGTTCTTTGTACAAAATTTATGTGATATTGTTTTGTTTGCCGACGATACGTCACTAATTTTTAAAGTTGATCGTAATTTAAGTAACTTTGATACCGTCAATAACACTCTTGCACAAGTATTAGATTGGTTTTCGACAAATAATTTGGTACTCAACTCAAGCAAAACCAAATGTGTTAAATTCTCTTTGCCTAATGTCAAAAGTGTTCCTACTAATATAATTTTAAATAAGAAAACAATTCAACTAGTCGAATCAACCGTATTTTTAGGTGTAACTTTAGATTGTAAGCTTCAGTGGGGCGCCCAAATATCCTGTCTCGCAGTAAAACTTAGTTCTGCAGCGTTTGCAGTTAGAAAAGTTAGGGAATTCACAGATAAAGATACTGCTAGACTAGTTTACTTTAGTTATTTTCACAGCGTAATGTCTTACGGAATAATGTTATGGGGTACAGCTGCTGATATACAGACTATTTTTGTCATTCAAAAAAGGGCCATACGTGCAATTTATAAGTTAGGTGCTAGAGATTCTTTACGTGATAAATTTAAAGAAGTAGACATATTGACAGTTGCATCGCAATATATATATATGCTAACTTAATGTACATTAAGAAAAACTTAATTCTATACCGCAAAAATAGTGATTTGCACAACGTGAACACAAGGAATAAGCATAAACTGGTGGGAACTAACTACCATCTACATAAAGTTCAGAACTCATTTGCGGGGATTGGTATACGATTTTTCAACAAATTGCCTCTTGAAATAATGAATTTACCCATGCACAAATACAAACGGACAATTAGGAACTTTCTTTTAGAAAGGGGTTATTACACTATTAAGGAATTTTTAAATGATAAGACACCGTGGGGATAGGCTTAGGCTTGTTTAACTCACGATTATTTTATTTACATGTTAAGTGGAGGTGCCTCGTGAACACATGATTTTTGCAGGATTTGGATATTTTTATGATTTGTTGAATGTAGTTTAACATTATTTATCTCTGATCATATCATTGTTCACTTGTCACCTTCACAAAATTCTTTCTACATTTGCATTCCTTCACGCGTTCCACTAACTTATGTTAATAATAACGATCTGGAAAATGGAGGTAATTGGCGGTCATGGTCAGTATACCAATAGATTGTTTCTTACTGCTGGTTCGTATACCGTTGTTGTCATGCTCACTAAAATGTCATTTCTTGTGGTGGCGTCGTGTGTCGGGTCATCCCTGTCCCTCTAATATGGCGAGAGGGATGATGGCTGGCACATGCGTCATACTCGTGAACGGGTGCTAATTGCGATGACTGGTCGATGACGGTCTTGCGGGCTGGTATTAGATTTTAATATTTAACTGCATCATTTCCATCATGGTTCTGATCACTTTCGCGGATTGCCTGTATTATTAGGTATATATAATGTAAGTGGATGCTCCTGTTTCACCATGTCTATTCTGAGGAGGCTAACCAAAAGTATTATGCTTGAGTATTATGATGTACAGTAAATATATACAAGTGATATAGAAGGTGTAACAGTTGCAGCACCTTACAAAATGTAAATTGTGTATTATGCAAAACCTGGCGATGAAAAAGAGTGACCGTGAGTTTTATTGCCCGTTCTTTCTCATGGTTCTACCTATTGCTTTGCGAACGTGGCAGTAAATGTAAATGTAGAAGCATACAGTAATAATGTTTTAAATTTGAGTATAAGTAATTATTTTATAAATTTATTATTTTGACGTTCATAAGCGTCACATTGTGACCCAAATGAATAAAGGATTTTGAATTTGAATTTGAATTTGAATTTGAATTTGCCCGGTACGGCAATAGGCTCGCCCCTTATTACGTGGGACTAAAGTATATCTGGCGAAAAGTGGGTGTAGAAATACACCTCTGCTTACCCCTTCGGGGCGATTGAAGGCGTAACGATAAGTAAGTAAGTATTAGGGTCTTCCGTAAAGCCAACAAATAAAGCTTCATCAACCTTAATATCCAATTTCTTACGGTGACAAAAAGGTATTTGTATGAGAGCTCTACACCCAAAACCTCTGAGATTACCTAGGTTTGCAACCATTCCACAACTCGTAGGGAGTTTTATTATTTAAGGCACGGTGTGGGCATCTTTTCGCTAGCCGTTCGAACAGCATCTTCCCAAAAAACTTTAGAAAGTTCGCTTTCAGCTATAAGAGAGCGTGCCTTTTCTACAATAGGGTATTTGACTAAAAAAATCGAATTAGTCCGTCAGATAGATTTACAAAAAATATTGGACACGTATATTTTCTTTAGTCGCGTAAACAAAAATTAAGACGACAAACTTTGCTGAAAACTCGTGTGACGTCACTTGCCAGTACACTTTTTACTGGCTAGTGACGTTACAAGCCCCCACTCTTATACGTTTCTCCATCATTGATGCGTTTTATCTTCGTAATTTTTTACTGATTCGATAAAATAAAAAATACGTATCCAATATTTTTCGATAATCTAACTAACGGACTAATTCAATTTTTTTAGTCAAAATCTCTATTGAGCGATTAGTACGCTCGGCAACACCATTCTGCTGATGACTATATGGTACCGTAGTTTGATGCTTTATACCACAAGATCTAAGATAACTTGAGAATTCACTATTGACGAATTCCTTTCCATTATCCGTCATTATTGTTTTAATTTGAGCCCCAGTTTGTCTCTCAACCATAGACTGGAAGTGACAAAATCCATCATGTACCTCTATCTGTGAAGAAATAAAATATACAAATATAGTTCTCGATAAATAGTCTATAAAAACTAAAAAGTATTTATTACCCTGAAAAGAGCTATCTGACATTGGTCCACAAAGGTCAGAGTGGATCAGTTCTAATAATGAAGTTGCTCTTTTATAAGTAATCGGCTTAAACGGTTTTCGAGCTTGTTTCGCTTGAACACAAGCAACACATGGATTTTTATCCACATATTTATAATCAATAACCTTAAGACTATTTTTCAGCAGATTCGTACGAACGCGACATAAATGACCTAAACGCCATACCTGATACTTAAAAAATGAATCAGAGTGCACGTCATCGGCTCTAAATTTGGAAATATTTAATGCATGAAATCAAAGAATTAAAATAGGAAAAATTGTTTTTGCTGTCCAGTTATTTCTAATAACTCTCTTAGTTTGTACGTGTAAATAGTAATAAGTACGTGTAAATAGTAATAGTAATAAATGTTACCACAGCAAACATAGTAGCGGTCACAGCGGTATTGGCTTGCCATTTGTAATATAACGGTAAAGTTAAGCAATGTTTGCACAGGTTGCCAATAGGATGGGTGACCACATGTAGCATTTGCAGAGTATTACCGTGCTCCGGCGGGCACATAAAGCTGTCGGTCCCGGTTCTTGTCTCATCATCATTCATTCATGTCAAGGATTGTTAAGCCATCTCAGAGGCCTTTGGGCGGTCTGAAAACTCCGACACCAGAGTTGGCCACAAATAAAAAGAAAAAACAGCAAACATAGTTATTGCGGCAGCAGCTTCTACGTCCATTTCGCGCCGGGTTTCACGAAAGATTGCGAGCATCCCATTAATGTGGAGGACACGACTTAATTATGCCGTGAATTCACGGCACTAATGTGGAGCTGCCATCACGTGTTTCGCGCGAAATCGTAAATCATAAGGCAGGCAGGCGCAAAACTGTCCTTCTCAAAGGATGAGTGTAGCTTTTCTAATATCTGACTGACTTTCAATAGCAATTAATAGTCATCTCCAGTACCTATCAATGTCTACTACATCTTCAAATAGTAGCACCAAATAATATTCAACCTTATTCGGTCATCAAATTCAAGAGCTTATAATCATTATAAAACGCTACCATATACATAAGCCACAACACCACTAAAGCGCTTCCAAGATATAGAACAAAATAAACATTCAAATGATTTCATGCGAAGACCTTTACGACTGTAATTTAATTTTCTCGGCTATCTCACGTTAAAGGAAATTGTGTCACACAAAGAAAAATATGTTTCAGTTTAATTGAACACTTTGGAGTGCGAGAGGCGCGGAAATAATAGAAATAATCAAGGTTCTACGTCGAAGTGTTCCCGCTCTCTATGCAAATAAGCAATCCGCCACGGGCAACAGAGCTCTGACTAATTCCCAGAAAACACCGCGCAATTGACAAAGATTAGGTTACGGAAAGTAGATAGGCAGTTGGGTATAATTATTTTTTGTTACTTCTTTCTTACAACACTCAGATATGATATTGTTTCTTTTTGTCTTTGTTTCTCTCGACAACCTAAATGCTATTTGAAAAACAAATATTTTGCCACGCCGCCGCTTCTGCCGGTACCCGGTAAACAAGTTTGGCCTAAGAAATACTGACTTGACGTCGTAAGGGACAGTATGTGCGCCAATAAACCTAACACACACACGCACATGAACTCGCAGACGTACACTCACATGCCCACACACACGCTCACGCACACGCACTCGCACTCGCACACGCACACGCATTCGCACACGCACACACGCAATCAAAGACCGCGCAATATTGATACTAAATTGTCTGCAAGCGGTCCTCATGCTCCAAGGTGTAGGTGTTGAATCGCAATTGGGAAATCGCTGCAGATTTTTTTCGGTCGGGAAAGATGATTTTGTGAAGCTCTTGTATAGGTCGGTTCATAAAAGATGACCACTGCGCAGAAATATTTTTTTAGGTCCCCGTGGAGGTGCGGGGTGAGGCGCGGGTGGAATGCCAATGGCGTGGCTCCGTTCTTAACGCATTCCCTAAATGCGTCAAGAATGGAGCCACGCCATTGGTGCAAAAATGTACATATGCGCGACGGCCGCCATTTGTGGTTAACTTTCGTGAACCGATCTATACTAAGTTGGTGTTCTTTCAAATATTATAATATAACGACCAGTGAACAAAAAAGTATCAGTATACAAATTAGTCATAGTATCATGGTTTGTTTTGTATCTGTTTACTTAATAATTAATGTTAGTAACGAGAAGTACAGACCACAAATACTCGTGCCTCACATAGGCAAAACAAATTTATCCACAATAACCCTACCTAATCGCAAACACTTCTACACAGTAGTAACAATCTTTGTTATTCTTATCGTCTCCGCCGCAAGGTACCTCAAGGTAAATACAGTCAGATTGTACCTCTAATAAAACAACTACTATAACTTGACGTGCCGGTAATAACAAATGTACTGTTTTAAATAACTGTAAGCTTGTGACCCTCTGTTTTAAGTTTTATTCTATTTATTAAAGTGTAGAATCCTTGGTTGTTGGTCCCTGGTGAAATAAGTGAAGAAACACTGTGAGAATTTAAGTGTGTTCATTAATCTTTCTTTTTGAAATGATAGTCGCATTGATTCAGTATAATATTAGACATTTTAATTTGCTTTTTATACAATGCTTGAGCATGTGCCTGGTAGTCAAAATAGAAAAAAATGTGAATAGCCTGACGCGTAGCTTACTTTTTAAAGTTTTACTAATTACCTTTAAAGCCATGTAATACTTAGAACTTATATGTACGATAGTAGTAGTAATATGCTCCACAAAGAAGGCATACAATTACATTGCGAAGTCCAAAAGAACAATAAATAAACACATTTTCACGTTAATATTATAGATAATATGTTGGTATACGTAAGTAACATCAAACATACTTGTACTTCAGTACACAATAGAAGCAAAACAACGCATTGTTTCCCTACCGCTGCCACCAGAAATTTTAAGACGCCGCAGTAAAACTGGCGACCGCAATTAACAGACGAAACATTGCAGTTCCTGGAACGAACAATCTGAAATACTCGACAAACTACCAAGTTCACAAAAACTATTTGTTATTAGACGAAGACAAAGGACTGTTTCTTTAAAGTATAAAAAAGTAAAGTGCAGTGTTTCGAGTACTTTTTAGCTTTATTCTTAGCTTTCCTTGGAAGCTAGACCGTGTAGCTTGTTGAAGTATTTTACCCCTACTACTTGTTCCGTGTAATTTTAGATGTTTCCTGGTAGAGGGATGAGTGTTCTTAGCAGAACAATACACTTGAATTGTCTTGACAGCTTTTTAGAATACTGTAAACTTCGACAATGTAATAATGTGTGCAATGAGTATGGATGCATCTTGGATTTGGTATTGACCACTCTGGATTCAAGTAGTGTTGATGTAACGTCTGAAACTGAAGCTTTAGTACCTATGGACGCCTATCACCCTTCTTTAGAGATTTTGCTCAAAATATCTTCAAAAGTAACGATGAATAACTCTACAACCATTACTCCAGGTCATCATTTAAGTACTGAGTGGAATTTTCGTAAGGCAGATTATGCTGGCCTGTACACTGATATTGCGAACATAGACTGGACAGAGCTAACACTTCAGCAGAACATAGACTTAAATATGGCCGTAGATATATTTTATGATAAGCTCAATGATGCTATCAGCACACGTGTCCCTCTAAAATCAGTAACTCATTTAAATAAATATGTATATCCTAAATGGTATACTAAAGAAATAATTCACTATATAAAGTTAAAATATTACAATCTGAAAATGTATAAACGCCTCCGCTTAGAATTTAATAAAGAATTATTTAAATACTACAGAACTAAAGTAAAGGAATTAATAAATGCCGCATTTAGAAACTATATAAAAACAGTAGAAAATAATATAACTCGTGAACCAACTAGTTTTTGGAAATATGTCAAAGAGAAACGTAAAAGTAGGCATCAGGCTAATAATTATATATATAACAATAGCACAGTAGAAGGACAGGCTGCTATTGACGCCTTTGCTCAATATTTTAGCTCTATCTGCCATAAGTCTTCTCCATTATTAGATGTAAATATGGCTGAGCAAGAGGCAGCTCATTTAGCTCTTGGATCTAGTATTTCTATAGATCAAGTTAAAATGAGCGATCTTCGGTGTGCAGTGCGCCATCTTAAAGCTACAGCGGCCTACGGACCCGACAATATACCCGCGTTTATGGTTAAAGACTGCCTATCAGTTCTAGAAGTATCACTGCTGCATATATATAACCTTGCGCTGCAACAATGTGTATATCCTAGCAAGTGGAAAGTGTCCCGAGTAACACCAATACCTAAGTCTGGTTCATCTATAAATATAACAAATATTAGACCTATTGCTGTCTTGTCAGTATTTGCTAAGGTATTTGAGACTATTCTTAATACTCACATCTCTAAACAAATTAAGGGACAGCTAAGTGATTGTCAACATGGATTTCGTACTGGGCGCTCTACCTTAACCAACCATGTTCCATTTGTAGATTACATAAGCACACGAGTTAAGACAGGCTGTCAGGTAGATGCTGATGCTGATACCTCGATTTTAGAAAAGCTTTCGATCTTGTTGATAATGACGTACTTTTAAGGAAATTTGCATCTTTGGGGTTTACAACATCTCTTCTAAATTTTATGGCGGATTATCTCAAAGACCGAAAACAGTTTGTAAAGATGAATGGATATAGGTCTGAAGAATATTTCACCCGGTCAGGTGTAAGTCAGGGTAGTACCCTCGGTCCTACGCAGTTTTTAATTATGATTAATGACTTACCTAGGGTTATATCAATGTCAAAATGTCTGATGTTTGCTGATGACTTAAAACTGTAGCGTGCAGTAACTGAACCAAACGACTGTACAGCATTACAGCGTGATATTAATTCAATTGTAGAATGGTCTCAAAAAAATAAATTGTCATTTAATAGTTCCAAGTGCAAATCTATAACATTCTCTCGATCCCGGAATCCAATCGTTAATAACTATGAACTTGCAGGAGTGGCTCTGGAAAGAGTCTGTTCAATCCGGGATTTGGGGCTTGTTATGGATGATAAACTCAATTTTCATGAGCATATTCTTAATACTTGTAAAGACGCTAACAAATGTCTTGGATTCATAATGAGAACATCTGCCCAGTTTAGAAATATACAAGTAATTAAGCTACTTTATAATGCCTATGTTCGCAGCAAATTAGAGTATAATGCGCTAGTTTGGAATCCACAACAGACCTTATACACCACAATTGTAGAGAAAGTACAACGCAAATTCTGCAGGTACTTATATAAACGCCAATATGGATATTATCCGTATCTGTATCCTTCCATGTTTGTATCAGGCATGGTTGGACTAGAAACAACTCAGGCGCGAGTACACGCATATAATTCACTACTGTTTGCTTCTAGTTAGTAAAATAGACAATCCAAGCGTTCGGGAATGTATTTATTTTTATGTACCCGATCACAATATGCGTGGTAATGCAAGAAGGAAACATAGGCTCTTCTCCTACCCGCCTACCTGGCGCTCTCCCCAAGCATCCAATAGTCCCACTGCTAGAGCAATCACATTAATTAATCAATTCTTACGACATAATCCAGATGCTGATATATTTTTTGACACACTAGCGAAAACTATAAATAATGTTTCTAATTATTTAAATATGAAAAGGTAAATAATTATGTAGGTATGTTATGTGTTATAATATGGTTAAGTTTATTTTATTTTGTTTTTTGTTAAAATGTAATTATGTTATCTTATTTTGTTTCTGTAATCATAATAATTGATAATATTCTAATGTGTAACCTATTTTTTGTATATTTAGCATAGATGTAAGCGATTTGGTGTAATGCTGTAAGCTTATATTTTTATAAATAAATGAATTGAATTGAATTGAAATACTCGAAAAAGATTCAGTAAATACGTTTATATCAAGACTTTGCCTACGGCTCCGCCCATGTGGGCCTATTTTACCCCCTTGGGGACGGAATTGCCGAGAATCCTTTCTATGTGATCACCTGCACTCTCCAACGAACATATATGCCATATTACAGCTTGCGCGTAGTATTTTCAGTAACGCAAGAATATTTTATGTTTCAATTGATGATGATTTTAAGATAACTTTTTTATAATGTTATCTGGCGTCCTACGCGATGCTTTGCAACCCGAACTACTAAAACCACCTAATTTTCTACGAATTCGAAAGTGATAAACGCAGCAGGCAAATTTATAGCGTCGTTTTTTTACAGGATGCAAGTCTTACATGTGCTGTTCGTACGGCTTCATATTGAAAATGAACATAACAATTAACATCTAAATCTTTTGTATGAAGGAGCTACTTGTTTTACCATATCCAATTTTACTTTAATTATATTCGATACCTACCTGCATTAAAGAACAATGGCAGAATTTGGTCTGGGTTTGTTGTGGCGACCTTAAACTTCATATGAACAAAACAAATTGGTTTTTTTTTTACGATTTTTAATATTTTCACTTTGTCTCGTTAAAGCTGGAGTATTTTATGATGATAAAAAGCATTCCAATTGATTACGAATACTTTTTTATTTGATTGTTGCCATAGACAATGGTGTGACAGGAATAGACGTGCGTGCTATATCCGTATCGATTATTAAATAAGTAATTGATACGACCGACCTTTATAGAGTTGGTTTGGTTTAAAATGCAGTTATTTAATATTTAATCAACATTATATCAATAAGCTAATATTTTTGAAGCAAAACAACGTTTAAATCAAATAAAAACGTCACAGCATCGTTTTAAAGTTGTATCGATTTCACATAAAATCGATTTAAAATGTGCAGCTCTGCTTTTGTCTTTGGCTGTGACAGTTAGATGCTACTTCCGCGTTTTAATGTCAATCTGACATATGTCATTTAATAATTCAAACGTACCTACCTACATTGTTTAACTTTCATACTATAACTTTCCTTGTACCTACATTGTTCATTCTTAACTAAAACTTCAAACACCGATATCTTCTTTTTCCATCTTTCCTCAGTGAAAATAGAATCATTTATAGACTCTGTTACTTACGCCAAATTTTTTGATATATTTTTTATTACTGTTCGCTTCAATTTAATTTCAGACATTTTGATGTATGGAGATCTGCCATTGTCCTTTAATATGAGAACTAATTTTCATAGAACTTTTACAAATGGGCGATAGGTTTCTGCCCACACATTTTGTTTTCTAAGAAATTTGTCTGCTATACTTGTAACAAATTGAATTGAATAATATTATAGACATGAGGTGTAAGTATCTTATTCATTTTGTGAAATTTAATTTGCGGAATACAATAAAATTACACTATAATAATTGATTTTATTTATTTAATATTATAAACTAGAGGACGCCAGCAGCTACGCCTGCATTTTTTTAAATTTACCCGTTTTGGCCGATCCCGTGGGAATTTCGGGAATTCCCTTCTTAGTGCACCCCTACGGTCCCTAAGGAACATACATGCCAAATTTCAGCTTCCTGCGCCTCATAGTTTCGGCTGTAGCGTGTCTGTCAGTCAGTCAGTAACGCAAGGATTTTATATATTAAGATGTGGGATAATAAGATGAGTATAACCTGTACTAGCTATTGCCACTATCTAATTGACTAGCTTCAACCCCAGTGAATTTTCATACAAAAGTGTTTTATCCCCATATAGGGGAAAATTATATTTATTACATATAATCATATACTGGGTGCCTACATCATAATCAAAGTCACCTATCCAAATATCATGTCGCTAAGTATGGTAATCTAGACACTATGATTACACACACAGGTGGTTGAGCCTTACTGTTTTCAGCATGAATGGGCCGGCTAGACCGGGGAAGTTCTACCCTCTCACAGAAAATCGACGTAAAGTAACAATACCTAAATTGTTGCGTTTAGTTCGGTGAGTGAGAGTACCGGAGGCCCTATCCTCTATTCCTTCTCCCTCATGCCACACCTCAATCCCCTTTCCCAACCCCAAGGGGCGGCAACGCACTTGAACTCTTGTGGTGTTGTTTGTGTCCATGGGCGGCGGTAAGTGCTTACCATCAGGCGATCCGTCTGCTCGTTTGCTGTCTATTATCATAAAAAAAAAACTATTTTTGTGTAAATGATTCGCTCTACACTGCCGGTGCTTTACGACTCGTGGTATTCCCACCCAGTCAAAAATTTTGTGGCTTCATAAATTGATGTTTCGAGTCCGGATGTTTTTTGTTATTGTTGGTTGAATGTGCAACTTACAACTTTTGGCGAATTTTTAAATAGATAGTCATTCACTTAAATCACCACGCCACCCGTAACTCAAAGTTTCACGTATAATCCCATCTACGGTACTATTATTTTAGATTTCATAAAAAAGGTTCAAATTTAAACAAAATTTTATTTAACAAAACATATTTGTACCTTAATTTGATACAATGACAGAATTACACTGAAATATAGTCCACCATGTAGCCATGTAGGTATATTTACTTAGAACAAATACGTTAACGAGTCATTTCGAACTGCAAACAAATATTTCATAGAACTTATAGTACTTCTGAATACAACGCTCTAAAATAAAATTGCTGTGCCTATACAATTTTGTTTGACTAAAAACGATCAAAAATTGGCTATTCGAAGAACTGATTAAAATAATTTATTGTAAGCAGCGAATGCTATTCAAATTTAGCTACATTTTCTCATGTGGATGTGTATTTTTGAAATACTGTGAAAGTTTCTTACAGTGGTAATGTAACTGTGATGGAATGTACTACGAGGTTGGTTCGTAACGGTTACTATCAAAGTCATAGTTACTTTTTTGAAATTGCCTGCACAGATAGCTAAAGGTGGTCCATTTGCGAAGTCATCAACTTGTTGCGAGGCTGCATATTCTTATAAGTATTTTTCTTACTGGAAAGCTATGATAAGTTCAGAAATAAAAAATCTGCATATGCCAAATTTTTTTTATCGTTTAACGTCTTAATAAAACCTCGGATATGTTATGTTATGATGTATGTAAGACTTGAATATGTTATAATGTTTAAGTCAAAGTCAAAATCATTTATTCATCTAGGCCACAAAGTGACGCTTATGAACGTCAAAATTTTAAGTTAATCACATAATGATTCTACATTTATTGGGGTGCATAGGGTTCCCACCAAGAACTTAGGGTCCCAAGCCAACCTCACCTGCAAGTGGTGCACCCGCTGATCAACGGCAATGGCAATAGGCTCGCCATTTATTACGTGGGATCAAAACACTGGCGAAATTTAATATGCCTCTGCCTCGGGGAAACAGGCGTGAGAGTATGTATGTATTGTATGTATGTGTATGTTCTACATTTACATTAACTGCCACTGTATATTTTTAATAATCAGCCTTTAACAGTCCACTGCTGGACTAGGCCTCTCCTTTGAAAGGAGGAATTGGCCTACTATACCACGCTGGCCAAACGGGTTGGCATAGGATTTGTATCAAGTTTTCCTTCTCTTAAAGTGCTGTTCTCTGCATAATATGCTCCCTCTGTCGGCTCTTACGACACCCATGGGATGATATGGGGTGGTGACAATTCGTATTCTTAATCCGTCACCACACGGACAGACATATTTTTCTAATAACTATAATATACTAAAAAGTCCTTACAGTAAAATATGATTAAATAATGTTTTTAACAAATGCTGAACCAGCAAAGGCAAATTTTTAACAAAAACTAAAAAAAGGCATTAGATGCCTTTTTTTAGTTTTTGTAAAAAAATAAAATAAAAGCTTTGATAAAAATAAAAAAAAATTATCAAGCTTTTTATTTTATTAAAGTACCGCAGCTGATAAACTACGGTGTTCCATAGTAGGCGTACCTCACTATAGCAATAAGAGTTACGTTCCCGGGGGCAATGAGTAAGTATGTTACAAAAGTATGGAGAATATTAGCGCCTTAGTTGCCATACATTGGATAATGATGAATTCCTTCTGAGTTATACTTCTGGGTCTCTTCTCATTGTTAAAATAGGGGTTGGCTCTGATTGGCATGTCTTTGGAGAAATGAGATCATCCAAATTGGGCGATTTTTTATTTTGCCGGCCAGTCATTAAAATTATGTTATTTTAATATTTTAAACATATTTTACTACTACACCAAACTTCTAAGTCAATTCTGTGAGACAATAGTTGGGTTTGAATGAATGTCTCAAAAGGTCTCACAAAACTGCTCTACGGTACCGTAGAGCAGTTTTGTTTCATCAAAAGTGATAAATCAGAGAGGTGTTCAACTATACGTTTTCAGACAACATAATTATGTACAACAATTATACTTACACAACGAAATACCTTAAAATGACTCATAAAAAAGTGTTATTTTTTATTTTTCTTCTGACCAGATATAAAAATATGGTCTAAACCTTCAGTAAGAATGTCTACATCACGCACTGCGGCCTCTGCTAACCCATTAAAATGGGGACTATACGGAGGTACAAATTTAAATTCAATAGCTTCCTGCGCAATACAACCTTTAAGATTTGACTGAGCAAGAAACCTGGTTAATTCGTGAGAGGCACCCACGAAGTTTGTACCATTATCAGAAGTAATAATTGCAGGCTTTCCTCGACGAGATATAAATCGACTTAAGGCAGCCATATATGCTGCTGTCGGCAGTGCTGTAACAAGTTCGATATGACAGGCCTTTACAGCATTGCAAATGAAAATTGCCAAATAACACTTACTTAACCTACAACCACGACCCTTTCGGTCCGCTATCAATACTGGCCCAGCGTAGTCCACCGAACACTGTAAGAAAGGGAATTCTAGTTCTGTTCGGGATGTAGGTAGCTGACCCATTACAGGCTGAATAGTTTCAGCTTTGTATCTAAAACACCACACACATTTATGAACGATAGACTTAGCCAAATTCTTACCACCTAATGGCCACATGTGGTTGAAGAGATACGTGGCGACATGTGGTTGAAGAGATGTCGCGTCGCGGCGTTCTCGCTAGATGCTATCTAGCTCTTGGCTTACGACCTGTCCATACGTGATACCATTTAAATTGCAACTTGTACATTATTTTATGCAAAATATAAAAATAATTAGGATTTATTTTACTAACAGAACAAATTATTTGAGCTCCAATATTATCTCACAGACTACACTTACAACTTTAGTGTTGTGATAAAGTGTTAAGTTTGTTCTATTCTATAATAATTTTAACTTTATTTTAGTTAGCCGGCACTTTTGGAATTAGCCCAAATTAATTTGTATGGGAGGCTGGAAGATTTCCTTTTTTTTTTTTTTTTTTTTTTTTTCCGAAAAGACAACTTCCGCATTAGGACTGAATCCTGTGTCGCGGGGGACTTTACAAATATACCACTAACGAACACAGTGAACACCGAGACTCGAAACAACTATTTATGAATCACACAAAGTGTTGTCTCGTGTGGGGATCGAACCCACAACACTTTGGGTGCAGTGTCAAGCGGTGAGGCGGCCACTTAAACCACTACGCCAACCGTGCAGTCAATTTCCTCACGATATTTTCTTTTACCTAGGAAGCGATGGAAGCGATACTTAACGTTAAAATACGTGCTTTACTCTGCAATGTTAGTGGTTCACTCTGTGGGTTTGAACTCAAAACACACTGTGTAACAGTTTCTTTGTCTTAGCAATAACATTCAATAATAAACAAAATTCAATAAATAAAACTCCTTGCCTACCTTCAAAAACCTACTAAGTTTTATTCAAGTCACTACACAAATTAGTCAGTAATTATTCCGAATAACAAAAACAAAAGCAAACCAAACAAAAATACCAAACAGAATAAATAAATTACAAACAAATTCGCTTAAAGAATCTGTCAACGCCATCGCTAATAGAACACGTACGAAGATTGAATCCGAGAAACTAAAACTAGATAAACAAAAACGTCTTAAAACAAAACACAATTATATTGAAACGGCAAAAGAGGAAAAAGAAAAAACTGGTGCAAACAAAGACCGAGCAAGTCTCACATTTACAATTCAAGGATGTTCAAAGTTCCCTAATTGATTGTTTTGGGGGTCCCTTAAGCCTGTTTTTAGTAAAAACGTCGAAGGAAAAAATAGCGAAAGGCATAAAGAATATTAGGTTAAGTTGTACGAATCAACGGTAACGTGTTATTAATTAAAAACCTAGATTAAACAGGAACGGCGACTTTTATAAAACGAAATATTTATGATTCTGAATATGTCTTAGAATTATGAAATTTTATTTTTATTTTTCATTACTTTTGTAAATATTAGATTCAGACGCAATTACTTTCTATGGAATTAGATTCGAAAGTCGGGCAAAATTATATTGTCTTCTTCTGTTGGGTATCACATCAGCCGAAAGATTTCCACTGCTGGACATACCAGACCGATCCTGAGCCACCCGCATCCATCCACTGCCCGCGATCCTAACATGATCGTCTTCCACCTTGCGAGAGGCCTGCCTCTGCTACGACGTCCAATGCGTGGCCGCCACTCCAAAACCTTTCTGCTCCAACGGCCATCGGTTCTTCTGGTTCTGTTGGGTATATTTAATAACATTGGAACTTACAATACCTATTATATTGTGTTTGTATGAACACGTCAACCTCGGGAAATACTAGTCCGATCTGACAAAAATTTTGCTTTAAGGAAAAATATAGGGCAAGCCAAGTTTAATAAGAATATTGTAATCTGGCTTGGGCACTACATACATACGCTTCTAACAAATTTAATGACAGTGTATCAATTTAGAAAAGTTAGGTAATCCACAAAATATGAAATCATCAGAACATACAATTAATTAACACATGACTGACTTAAGAAAATATAGCTCCGTTTTTAGTAATTCCCAAGCAAGACCACAAAGTTCTCACCCATACATAATCTTCAGCTTTGCTTTGTTAGATCTTACCTTGGAGGTACCAAACATTTGTAAGGAAACAGAATTTGAAATGATACAGCCTTGAGAATGTAGTTCCAAGTCTATTTTAGTAAGCTGAAAGAGATAGAGAGAGATGATATGCTTTGTATTAATACTATGGCTAAGCAGAGTTAAGAAAGCAGTGATAACAATGTACCAGATATGATGTTCCCATCTGAACATAGTTAAACTCATTGTACATATCTGTCTTCCACATTACAAAAAAAATTTGAAATGAACCTACTATGCGACTGGTATTACAGAAGCGAAAATATCAGTTTTCAAGAAATATAAAAACAATATTTTGAAATAATTTCTTTTTCGCTTAAGTACGATACTTTCATATTATATTACATTGGTAACTTTATATGAACCAAGAAGCAACAAAAATTTAAATAATAACATTTACTTCTATCTGCATAGGCAAAGAAATAAAATTTTGGCTATTAACAGATATATCTATAGATCACAAATATTATTATTTACACACAAATACTGTTGAAAGTACGATGAACTTCCTAGAAAATATTACCTTCAGGCGGAGACGTACTGTCTCAGACACAAACACCTCTAATGTTACCGAACAACAGTTAGAAAATTCTTTGAACAGTACTACAAATAGCCTTCCAAGTATGTCAGACGATGAAAATGATGAAGTGTCTAAATTAAGGGAACAAATAAACAAATTGACTGCCGATCTCAATAGTGCCCATTCAGAAATTGAATCCCTTTCCTTAGAAAATAGTCAACTGAAACGGCAAAATGAAGATTTAATGCGGAAAAAGGATTTATATAAGACAGTAGCGTGTAGTCCATTGAAACGAAAAACCTGCACACCAAACACAACAGCGACACATACACCTAGGAAGAAATCAGACTGTACACCATTGAATAACACACATAAAATTCAAAACATCGCAGAACACGCAGAAACACCATCATCATCCTGTAAAAGCGAACTACTGAACGTAAAAAACAAGACATCACAGAAGAATAACCATACTACTCCGAAGCAGAAGCGTAAATTGTGTATTGTGAGCAGCAACAAATCGAACAAAATCTTATCTATAGCAGAAGCAACATATCCTAACCTACAAACATGTCACTACCTATCACCAAATTGCGGCATACAAATTCTTATTAAGAATCTCCATAAAAAGCTGGTAGATTACTCCATGGAGGACAACTGCGTGATAATGATAGGCCGTGAAGATTTCTTAAAAACAAACAATTATTTCGACATCATCAAAGACATACGAGAAACTTTGTTGCAGCTACAGCACACTAACATAATACTCTGTTTGCCAAAGTACAAACTCAGCGATTACAATATCATGTTTAACTGGCAAGTAGAAATATTTAACAATTTAATTTATCTTGATGTACAGACTCATAAATATGCTACTCTTTTTGATTCCAATCAAGACCTACTGTGTGATTACACCATGTTCTCACAACGTAATGGTGTTATAAATAATTATGGCATGAAAAATATATTTGACAATCTTAAATATTATATTGACGACTTTTTTGATTATGCTGAAATGTCATATCATATGAATGATAATAACAATGAAAATTATATAAATAGCGATGACATTTTTCGTAAGTAACTATTTATTCGTGCTGCATCAAAATATAGCAGGTCTACTTTCAATATCTGACATCCTTACTGTTTGTCTTGATGAACTGTCAGAACAAAATAAACCCGTGTCAGGCTATGAAACTCTTGTTAATATACCAAATTATCGTTTGGCGGCTTGTTACAGCAGGACTAACCAAAAAAGAGGTGGCGCATGTATATTAGTTAAGAGGGGACATATATGTAAAGAGTTGCCAGAGGTTGCGAATTTGTCAATTATGGGTATTTTCGAATGTTGCGCCGTGGAACTGATAAGCTACAAAACTGTGATTATATGCGTCTATAGAACACCTAAAGCAGAACATTTAAATATATTTTTTCAAAAAATGGAGCACCTGTTGATATTAATTACTAAGAAAACATATTCCAAAATAATAGTAGCTGGTGATTACAACATTGACATCTTAAAACAGAATTGCATAACATTAGAGTTCAGATGCTTATTGACAAATTTCAATCTAAAATTAGCACTGGATAAACCAACACGTATTATAAGCCAAACATGCATAGATAATTTTGCACATAATTTCTTTAAAACATGCAGGGCCAAAATTATAGAGTTTGCGCTATCGGATCATACTGCCCAGCTACTTAAATGTCCAGTGAAAAGTAAATGTATTCTTAAATATTGGCGTAAGGAGCAAAGGGATTATTCTAAAGACAATATTGTAAAATTTCAAGACTGTTTAAAAAACTTATCTTTTGCTGATATTTATGAGACTGATGATGCTAATGTAGCTTACGATCTTTTTATTGACCAATTCCAACTATTCTATAATTTATGTTTTCCTTTCCATGTCATTGCTATAAATATTAACAAGAAGCCGAAATGGATATCACAAGGCATAAAAATATGTAGCAAGACAAAAAGGCAGCTCTTATGGACCTATCATCATAAAGGAACTCAAACAAATAAAAAAAAATTCAAAGAATACAATAAACTATTTAAAAAAAATATAAATGTAACTAAAAGCGCTCAAAATTGTTTTAACATAAATACTTCAAAAAATAAGACTAAAACAACATGGCAAATTGTTAAAAGTAATAAATATAATATACCTAAAGACCATATACATAAAATACAAGTTGACCATAAATATCTAAGTAATCCATTGACTATAGCAAACGCATTTAATGACTATTTTATTGAAAAAGTTGTTCCAATGCGCGGTTACGGAAATAAAGTTACTTCCCTTATAAAACATCAACGGGACTCAATGTTTATGAACCCTAGCCTACCTCAAGATATCCTAAATATTATAAAAGGACTAAAAAATACAAGAAGTGTCGGTCCAGATGAAATAGCAACAGAAGTAATCAAATCTGTGAGACATTTGATTTGCCATCACCTAAGCTTTATTCTAAATCTATGTATAGTAAATGGTACCTTCCCTGAGAGTCTCAAAACTTCCATAATTAAACCGCTTTTTAAAAAAGATAACAGGGAATTATTACATAATTATAGACCTATTGCTTTAATATCAGTTATATCCAAGGTATTTGAAAAATATATATATAATCAAATATATAAGTATTTAGAAAAAAACCGCATATTCTGTCGTGAACAAAAAGGTTTTCGTCAAAATTCTACAATAAATATGGCTGTCTATGATTTTATTCACAATATAATGCTTAATATTGATAAAAAAATACCAGTGTGTGCCATTTATTGCGATATGACCCAGGCCTTCGACTACGTTGACTATAATATCCTTAAAAACAAACTAGACTGTTATGGAATAAGAGGAAATGTCCTGAAACTTTTAGAATCATATTTATCCCACAAAAAACAAATTACGGCCATTTTAAAATTAGATATTAAGACAAAAACTGAATTAACATTCTCATCTAGTGAACGATTTTTAAACTTCGGTGTTCCGCAGGGGAGCGTGTTGGGACCACTTTTATTTATTTTATATATAAATGACTTTCCAAATTCGACAATCCAACCAATGACTCTTTTTGCTGACGACAGCACACTGACAGTTGCATGCAGAAGCACTAATTCCTATGAGAATGTCATCAATAATTCTTTGACATCAATAATTTCGTGGCTAGATAATAATAATTTAAAAATAAATTTGCATAAAACTAACATCATGCATTTTAAACAACGCACCGAGACTCCATCAGAAATAAACATTATATATGGATAATAAATTAATTAAACAAGTAGATACTGCCAAATTTCTTGGATTATATATTGATAAGAAATTAGATTGGAAAGGTCATATCGAATATGTTAGCAATAAAATCAGTAAATCCTCATATGCTCTATTTATGCTTGCTCCATCTGTCAATATTGCAACCCTACTCACTGCGTATCATGGGCTAGTGGCGTCTACTCTGCGTTATGGTGTAATTTTCTGGGGCAACTCGACTGATAGGGAAGTTGTGTTCAAATTACAAAAACGCTGCATACGTGCCATGTTTGGACTGAAAGTCACTGATAGCTGCCGCCCATTTTTTATTTATTACAAAATTTTGACATTTCCTTGCTTGTATATTATGGAAGTATGTATTTTTGTCAAAACTAATCCTCAATTGTTCCCATGTCTTTCGGATATTGTCCAACGGAACAGGAGAGATAGTCAAAGGCTATGTATGCACAGTGCCAAAACTGCTCTTGTGAGCAAAAGCATTTTCTGCATGGCACCTAAAATTTTCAAAAAGCTGCCAAAAGAGTATAAATCACTAAATATAAATATGTTTAAACACAAACTTAAAGAAATGCTATCCCAAAAAGCTTTTTATAATGTGCACGATTTTCTAAATGATAAAGTGGAATTATGTAGTTAGATAAAATTAATTGACATACTATTTTATTGTTATTATGACTGTTTTAATTGTTTTATCATTATTAATGTATTTAAATTCAAGCCTGTTATATTTGTATGCCATCTATGGCAAAACATGTTTATAAGTACCTAATTTTTAAATGAACATCTTTTGTAAAACACATGTTTTGAACAAATAAATAAATCTTTAAACAGATCAAATCATAAAGTTAAACGAGTTATTTTGAAATTCGTATTTTACATTTGTCTCGGGTAAAACAATAAATTAGTTTTATCGCAAATTTTAGTACACAAAATTCTCTTAGAATAAATTCTCAACCTGTATAAATAAGGATATTAAATTTCAACACAGGCCCAACATGACACTAACACTATCTCAGAGACCGTAAAATAAAAAAGTCTATAAGGCCGATAAATAACTAACATGCACACTGGATAGGTTAGGTTGATTTTATTTTTGACATATCTATCTATACCCCACTTGATTTGAAGCGTTTGATTTCAGTGACTCGTGCGCTGCGAACTAATAGAAAAAGGAGAAAACGAAGCTATCTGTATTCACGTTTATCTAGCTCCCCTTAACTTTCTTTTACCACTATCACTCCCCTTTCCCAACAGGAAAGGAAGAGTAGACAGAAGGTGCTTGAGTCTTTGGCGCTCTCACTCAACGAACTATATGGGACAACAGGAACATTTTCTCCAAGAGTATACTACCTACTACCATGATCCTTTTCATATTCAAACAAATGTATTTATTTATTAAATTATAATATACTAGTAAATATCCCCAGCTGCGCCAGCACATTTCTTTTCATTTGACTGTTTTTTCGCGATCCCGTGAGAATTTCAAAACCCTATTGCTTTAATATCAGTCATATCCAATTAGTAATAATAGTCCATTTCCTTCTCACTGCACCCTTGCGGACACCAAAGAACATACATGCCTTTCAGCTTATTGCGCCCGACAGATATTGGACCGTGCACTTGAAACGCGATTCATCCATTGTGGCGATTAACATGACTTACTAGCGCATAAACAAATCCATATTATGTTACTCCACAACCACAGTGCTGATAATACAATACACGGAGGCAATAGTGCACAAAGTTTAAAAGTGAGCGTTTTCAAAAGTCGCTGCACCCTTTGCTTTTATCGCTCACAATTTAAAAGACGTACAAATAAAAGCTGACATATCCCGAAACAATCCATCACTACGACGAAATCACTTAAAGGAGCGTGTTCCCAAAACGAGGCCACTATCCAAAGCACATCGCCGATCACGAGCTTTAGTGCCCATTTAAGTTAGTCTGTCGAAAACCATGTTAAGCATCTATTGATCCGCCGTCCAAATCCTTGAAAAAGGGATCCCCAGAAAGAACTTATTCAATCAGCCCGGTGCTATGTCTTACGGCAATCAGCGTAACTTAATTTGGAAGCTGATGGCATCGGAGAAGCTAAATGATCTATCTATCCTTTGTTTATAGTAATACGTTTCGTTCGTTTTTGCACTGTTGAATAAAAGTTTTCCAAAGTACTGGAGCGTTTCAATGGCGATCTTTGGAAGGAATGTACTGAACACGTTACGGTTGATTGTTGAATACACCTTTTGTAGTTATTTTGACTTAAAGTTCTATGGAGATAGTAAACAATAGTGAAAGCTGAAAGAAAGACTGTGAATGAAATTTGAATGAGTTTGAAAAAAAAATTAATATGAGAAAATGTATTAATTCATTTACTGGTAGTTACCTGGTAATTCTTTTAATCCTCAACCATATGGAGAGCAATAAAACATTTGAAAATTCAAATTCAAATGTTTTATTACAAGTTGTACAAAGATAAGGTATAGACCAAATATG
Organism: Euclidia mi; assembly: GCA_944739405.2. Classification (NCBI taxonomy): domain Eukaryota; kingdom Metazoa; phylum Arthropoda; class Insecta; order Lepidoptera; family Erebidae; genus Euclidia; species Euclidia mi. Next base: position 27,915,667 of record OX123182.2, read on the forward strand.
GACCCTGTCGGGCACGGCATAGAAGAGGAGAAAGTAGGAAGCCACTGTTATTATTAAAATATTGAAAAGATATTGAACATGATTATTTTTAATTATTTTTAATTAATTAATTTTGCTTAAATAATAATAATTAATAATAGTTGGTAGCGCCATCTACCTTCCTATCTATAACGAATCGCATCAAGATCAATCGTTCCACATCTAGTGCGAGCGATACCATATTTCCGTCCCGCTCTATCCCACTCCCTGGAAGAGGCACTGCCTTCGCCTGATTCGTCGACGCGATCGTGGACGCGAGTGACAGTCGAGAACATTCCTCCCGCTGAGAACGCCGTCTCGATACCGTACCGCGCCGCACCGTTGTATGTGATTATATAAACCGCTCGCAAGTGGGAGTGACGGTGAATTGAAGTGTAAACAATCAGCTGCTTCACGAAGCACCAGGAGGAAAAGAAACGAAGAAGGTTGTATAAGGTAAGTGCCTTCCATCCTTGAAATATCCTATACCCACTCAATCACCTCCTCCCGTATCCATCTCCTCTTCCCTTATTCCTTTTCTAGGTGACCCAGAACTCGCCCTAATACAGTCCATTTCCTTCTCCAAGTCGCCTAGAGCCCTACGGTTTCGGTGTAAAGCCGAACCATTTTTTTGGTCCTTCGAGCCGGATTCATTTACGTTTTTATACGTTATATCGCTATACCTAGGCAGTTATAGCACCTAGCTATACTCCTAATATATTCACATAACCGTCACATGGTTATTTCCGCCCGCATTAGTAGGTAAACTTTTATGTAGCTACCTACTTATTAAATTATTAATTCTGGAACTATCATAGTTGTCTTATAAATCTCATATTTCAAGCAACTTTTAATTCCTCAGCTCTAAGGTGTTGCCTACTTAGCCTACTTAGGTAAAATAATAGGTACATTAGACATTCTTATTTTGTTTCGGTCTCATTAGCTTATACTTACGTAAGCATGTCACAACAAAAGAAGTCACGCGTGTCGGAAGACAAAGAGATGACAATCTTAGAAGCAAAACGCAATATTTTATTTGAGCGCATTCAAAATATCTATGAATGCTCAAAAACCGCATCTATGTCTGACAGTAATAGCGAAGCATTTCTCAGTTATTGTATAACAGTAGATAGTATTCGAACGGATTTTCATAAGTTGTTAGACGATTATAACGCAAAATTACTTTCTATCAATCCTGATGAAAAACCGAACTATCAGGCGTATACATCATTCGAAGATCTTTATTGTATTATTAAGCGTATACAATCGCAATTGGAGGGTAAATGTTCAGCAGAGCCCGTTGCCCGCAAACCGAGATTACCGCCAATCGAGATTATGTCGTTTGACGGAGATATACGAAATTGGCCGTTATTCTATGCGAGTTTTAAGTCTACAGTGCACGATAATGGTTCTCTGACAAATGCTGACAGGTTGTACTATTTAATAGGTAAACTGTCACCGAAGGCCCAGTCCGTATTTGCAGGTGTCACACCCAGTGCTGAGAGTTATCAGGTCATATTTCAGTCACTACTTGACAGATATCAAGACACGCGCGTTCTAGCGTCTACTTACTTTGATCAAGCTTTAAATCTTAAACTGTCCGGCAACGCGTCTGTCGCGAATTTCCAGCTGTTTATTGATAACTTCGTAACCGCGAATAATTTTCTTAGGAACTTAAAATTAGAAGATCTTTCCGACTTTATGTTGCTTCAACTCGCTTTAAAAAAGTTTGACACTGATACAATTCGCGCATTCGAGATGACGGAACGCAATAATAAAATACCTACACTAGATAGTTTTATTTCGTTTATCAAAGATCAGTGTCGAATATTTCATAATACGCAGTCTGGTTCACCTGGCCCGTCTAACACTAACAACAACAAACAAAGGTTGAACAAATCGCGAAATAGTAATAATAACTCAGTCCCTAATCCACAATCTTACGTAACATGTTCGGAATCTAATAGTAATAATTCACAGAAGTGTCTGTGCAGTAATATAGTGCACGACCATTACTATAAGTGTCCCACCTTTAATGATTTAAATCCAATTGCTCGTTTTAAAAGCGTAAAAGATAACAAAGCTTGCATTAATTGCTTAAGCATAAAACATAAAACGAGTAATTGTTCCAGTAGAACGAGATGTCGCTCGTGTAAACAAAAACATCATACACTGTTACATTTTGATAAAAATAACCGGTTATCAAGTCAAGCCGCTAACCTTGACACACTCACGCCGCAAGTGCAGAACACGGTAGCTGCGCCTTCCACGCCTCGCAATAATGAGATATCGTTGTGTACGACATCCATTGCGCGGGCGGCACGCACGCGCGGACGGCCTTCGCGCGCTTGTAGTGATCAGAGCAGTGCTAGGCCGCCATGTATGGCGTCTAAGACTGTTCTGTTAGCGACAGCGCAAGTTATCATATATGATATCAATGGGTCGCCGCACATGGTACGTTGTGTGCTAGATAGCGCATCTCAGACCAATTTAATAACGTTAGAATTGTTCAAACGCCTCGGATTATGGAATAACTTTAAAAATACGAACTCAATAATCCGAGGGATAGGCGGATCAGAAAAACATTGCAAGGGTTCCGTAGATATTAAAATACATTCGCGTTTTGATAGGGACATTAATTTTAACATTTCTTCGCTTATCGTGGAACGTATTACGGACACGTTGCCAAACGCTAATGTGGACGTGTCGCTTCTCACACATCTCGAGTCATTACCACTAGCGGATTCGGAGTTTGCGAATCCGGCAGACATTGATGTTTTGATCGGAGCCGCAATATTCCCGCACTTGCTACTTACTAAAGTGGTACGTAGTGAGCAAAATAACTTACCGCCCGCTATTGAGACGGTATTCGGGTATGTGATTATGGGTACCGTACCTACATTACATACTTCTCAATACGTTACGTCTTGCTGTTGTTCTGTTCTTCAAGAAAACAATATTGACTCTCTTCTCAAGCGATTTTGGGAGCTTGAAGAGGTTACCGCACCGCCTTTGATGAGCCGTAAAGATCTCGAGTGTGAAGAACATTTCCGCGCTACCACTGTTCGTGACGACAGTGGCAGATACGTTGTGGCGTTGCCATTCTGTGGTGACCCTTATTCGTTAGGCGACTCGTACGCTGCTGCGCTCAGACGTTTCCATTGTTTGGAACGTAAACTTGATGCATCACCTAAGTTACGCAGCGCCTATAATGACGTCATTCGTGACTACATAGATAAAGGTTTTTTGAGTGTAGTTGTAAACAACGAGGGCAACTCTCTGCCCTCATATTATATCCCGCATCACGGCGTAGTTCGCGAAGATAAAACTTCTACTAAACTTCGTGTGGTTTTAGACGCTAGTTGTAGGACTACATCGGGTCAGTCGATTAATGACATTTTGCATGCCGGCCCCAATCTACAGGGTGATTTATTTAACATCATAATAAAGTTTCGTCTTTTCCAAATCGCTCTGTCAGCTGATTGCCGCCAAATGTTCCTCAATATCGGCGTTCGCGAATCTGACCGTAGATTTCAACGGGTCTTTTATCGTTTTGACAAGAAAGAACCTTTATCTGTGTATCAGTTCAATCGTGTTTGCTTTGGACTCAAGTCTAGCCCATATCACGCGTTACGAGTTGTTCGCCAGTTGATCGCTGATGAAGGCGATCACTTTCCCGCCGCAGCGGCTGTTGCCACTTCCGCTTTGTACATGGATGACATTGCCTGTAGTGTCATATCCGCTCCGCTAGCGATTTCGCTTTGTGAAGAGCTTATTCAGCTTTTCAAGCGAGGCCAGTTTAATCTTGTCAAATGGACAAGCAACTCTAAGGAGGTTCTCGCACGCATACCAGATTCTCATAAGGCTTCTCCAGACATTGAGTTTGAGAAGTCTGTACCGCATAAGGTTCTCGGTTTACGCTGGGACAAATCCTGCGATAGTTTTCGGTTTGACGTCTCACCACCAGATGATAAGTGCACCAAACGCACTATGCTGTCCACAGTGGCTCGAATATGGGACATAATGGGTTTTGTGGCTCCCACAATTTTGTACGCCAAGCTCTTGATCAAAGAGCTTTGGCTATCAAAGTGTGAGTGGGATGAAACACCCCCTGACCATATTGTCGCCGCTTGGGGCCAGTTTTGTATTGAGCTTACCGCGCTCAATCAAGTTACTTTTCCGCGTCATCTTGGGTTGGTAGATGGATGTACCATCAACTTGATAGGTTTCGCTGACGCCAGCGAGCGTGCTTACGGCGGAGTCGTATATCTGCAAGTCCGCATTGGTTCTAACTACTCGGTGCAGTTAGTTTGTGCCAAGTCTAAGGTCTCGTCTGTTAAAACCGTTTCAGTTGCGAGACTGGAGTTGTGTGCGGCCCTTCTGCTGTCTCAGTTGCTCCGCAAGGTTCAAGACACAGTTTTGCCCCACTACCCCATTAATAAATTATACGCATTTTCCGACTCCAAAGTAGTGCTCGCTTGGATTCATTCTTCTCCTCATCGCTGGCAGACTTTTGTCGCCAACCGCGTTAGCAAATTGATTGAACTGGTTCCTGCTACTTGTTTCAATCACGTCGCGGGTATTGAGAACCCCGCAGATTGCATGTCTCGTGGTATCACTCCACTTAATCTTCTGCATCATCCATTGTGGCGTCGTGGACCTTCGTGGATCTCCCATGATCCGTCAGAATGGCCCATGCAACCCTTTGACCACAGTGCAGAAGACGAAGATGTACCCGAGCGGAAGTCTGTTTCTTATCCCGTGATTGCTGAGGTTGCGGAGTCTCCCATCTATGCACTCGCACTACGCATGTCATCGTGGTCTAAGTTACTCCGCGCCATTGTTTATGTCTATAGGTTTCTTAGGCACCTACCTAATGAGACTTTTGTATCAAGTACTGATCTCAAATTCGCAGAATGTAAGTTACTACGAGCTGTACAAGCTGTTCATTTTAGTAACGACATTCAAAATTTAAAGAACAATGTACCTTGTTCTCCCGCTATCCTTAGACTCAAGCCGTTTCTCGATGAACATGGCGTCATACGCGTTGGGGGTCGTCTGTCAAATTCGGATGAACCTTATCACTACAAACATCCTTGTATTCTGCCGCGACATGATCATGTTGTCGACCTTCTTTCTTTATCACAAGAAGCACCTCCATGCCGGTCCGGAGTTGCTTATGTCCTTACTTAGGCATAAGTATTGGATTTTAGCCGCTCGACGAATAATTCGTCACAGAATACATAAATGTAACGTCTGTTTCAATTTTCGTCCGCGTCCGACTTTCCCTCCCATGGCCAATCTCCCTAGCCAGCGCGTCAACCAGGTTGCTAAAGCGTTTACACACACCGGTTGTGATTACGCAGGACCACTGCAGTATACGCCAGTGCGTGGTCGAGGTGTTAAAAGCCGTAAAGCCTGGCTATGTATTTTTACATGCTTAACGACGCGCGCTACGCATATTGAAGTTGCGACAGATTTCTGAACACAGTGCCATTATCGTCATTTCCGGCTCCTGAAGCAGACTCTTCAAGCTTGCTCCAGAGACATACTCTGCTGGATAAACTCGTGCAGTCGTTCTGGCGGCGCTGGCGTGCGGAATATCTACACCAGCTTCAGGCTAGATCCAAGTGGAATAGTCCTGCATCCCCTATACAGGAGGGTACGTTGGTCGTCATAATACATGATAATGCTCCGCCGCTTTCATGGCCGTTAGCCATCGTAGAGAAATTGCATACTTCCAAGGACCGTACAACTCGCGTTGTTACCGTGAAAACCGCCAAGGGGAGTTACGTGCGCCCTGTTGTACGTCTCTGTCCGCTTCCAAGTCAGTGAGATCTAGCCTGAAGTTGGACTTACCTCTTAGTTTAAGTATTTAGTTAGTAGTTTTCGCTATTATTGCGTTTGTAGCTTTCGCTAAAGTTAATTTAGATTAATTTTATTGTCATATCGCTGTCTTAGCCTATTGATGGGTTATGCGGTAGTACACCCAACATAGCTAAGTTCAATTCTATTTTTTTTAAAGGCAACCCTTTAGGGCCGGGGGGATATGGTAGCGCCATCTACCTTCCTATCTATAACGAATCGCATCAAGATCAATCGTTCCACGTCTAGTGCGAGCGATACCATATTTCCGTCCCGCTCTATCCCACTCCCTGGAAGAGGCACTGCCTTCGCCTGATTCGTCGACGCGATCGTGGACGCGAGTGACAGTCGAGAACATTCCTCCCGCTGAGAACGCCGTCTCGATACCGTACCGCGCCGCACCGTTGTATGTGATTATATAAACCACTCGCAAGTGGGAGTGACGGTGAATTGAAGTGTAAACAATCAGCTGCATCACGAAACACCAGGAGGAAAAGAAACGAAGAAGGTTGTATAAGGTAAGTGCCTTCCTTCCTTGAAATATCCTATACCCACTCAATCACCTCCTCCCGTATCCATCTCCTCTTCCCTTATTCCTTTTCTAGGCGACCCAGAACTCGCCCTAATACAGTCCATTTCCTTCTCCAAGTCGCCTAGAACCCTACGGTTTCGGTGTAAAGCCGAACCAATAGTTAAATGGTAATCATTTGCATAAATAAATAAATTATGGAAATTTAAACTTATTAGTCACTGTAATTAAATAATATAATGTTAGTTTAGAATTAGATTATAGTTTGTCATTTAGGTACCAACTCATTTAAATTATAATAGCTTTTCTTGAGCAGAAATTGTCTTAATTTAGTAATAAATCTGTTATATTTATTTTCGTCTCTTATAATAGCTGGTAGTTTATTGTATATTTTTACACACATCACAAATGTACTGGTTGAGTGCATGTTTAGTCTCGAGATGGGTAGGTTTAGTCAGCTTCCGTGTCTTAATGTAATTTTCTTTTGAATGTCTTCTCTCTTGGTAAACATATTTAGATATTTGCGAACAAATTTACAAAGGAGAATGACCAAAACTGGGCTATTTTGTGGCACGTTTGCTTCTAAACCATTCATATATGGAAAATCTTCTTTTATTATATAATTTTAAATATATTAATTTTATGTTAAAGCGTAATGGGGTTTTTAGTTGTAAAATAAAAGTATCTGCGTCGTTCCGGTCGTGACATCGCCATTTAATATTCAAAACTCATTTTTCATATTTCGGCAAATGTTTACAGTTTCTTGCCAACTCCTTTTAATAAGGAAAAAATCATAGATTTATTATATACTAACGTTATGTACAGTCCGTTCACAGTTATTTTACCTCTGACAAATGTCAGTGTTTGTTTTCTTTATGTTGGAATGGTACTCTGTGATGACAGGTATGTAAAATAGGGTTACCCGTGCATAACATTTTACCCAATTTTAGTGAAAACTAGAATGTCCAACTGTAACCACCATTTGATACAGGTACGGTTTCAGAAGTATTTAGTACAATAAATGCTGGCAAATAGAAAATGAAATGGATGTCTTAAAAATGATTCCATTGGTGCACGATGGATAATTGTTCATGCGGGTGGTAAAATAGGGTTTATACCAAACGCTTTATTAATATTTAAATCCCAGTCGAAATCGGGTGACTACCATGAAGACATGAACAAAACAAATTAATTTCATGAAATGGCTTCAGGAAAGACTAATTCCTCATTTGCCGTCTATTAGTGTAAGTAGTTGTTATGAATAATGCCCCTTATCACAAAGTCAAGTTAAACAAGGTACCAACATTAAGTTCTACTAAAGCTGAAATGCAAAATTGGATCACAAATAAGGGGTTATCTTATCTGCCAACCATGGTGAAAGCTCAACTGTATGAAATTATAAAAGACCATAAAGAAGCTCCAATATATGAAACTGATCAAATGCTTGAAGCTCATGGCCACAAAATGGTTAGATTACCGCCATACCACTGCGAGCTAAACGCAATTGAATTTCTGTGGAGTCTCATTAAAAGGCGAGTCACAAGCAAAAATGTAGGATAAGAGGCAACCAAAATTGTGAATTTAGCTGAAGAAACTTTTCAATCTATCACTGCAGAAGACTGGCAAAAACAATGCAAACATGTGCGCCACATTGAAGACAAGCTTCGAGAAACAGATGGGTCTACGGATGCTGAAATGGACAGGTTCATAATAGAATTAAATTATGATTATGATACAGAATCCGACAGCAGTTACGAATCGTCATTGGCAGTCCGAGAATCTGACAGCAGTTACGAATCATCATAACATTGGCAGTCCACATGGATAATTCTTATTAAAAAAATATATGAAAATTAAATTTGCAGTTTTTGAATTTGATAATTAAAGCCTCACATTGGCGTGATTATGATGCGTTTACCTTTGTTTATTAAATAGAAAAAAATATATTATAACTATTTATTCTTATTCTTATTTATCTTCATGGGAAATTAATTATTTCATTAGAAAATAAATGTACATGCGTATAGCCATGCCGATATCAAGAGCTTTTGTTACAAACATTACTTCCAAATATTTAATACGATCGCGTAGGCAATAAAAAAATAAGTACATTTTTAGCAATACTGTATATTTAAAATGGGAGTATTATATACTAAATATAGCAACACAATGCCCAGGTTGGCCAATCTAACAGCTAGAGGTAAAATAACTGTGAACGGACTATAGATTGGCAATGGAGTCAGTAAAGTGAGACCATAACAAGAAAACAGTAGTGTGCGTGTAATGAGCTTGTATGCAAGACAAATAGTGTTGGGCATGGCTTGCCTAAACTATGATTATCGCTAATATGGGTGCGGTGTGATAATGCACGATTTAAAGCATGATTGAAGTAGTGTCAATAACTGAGAGAAGATAATAATAAAACTACAGATAAAAAGTTTTTTTTTTATTTTCCACCAAATAAAACTAATTTATTATAAAAATGTAGCAAACTTTCCTTGGAAGTATTCTGCAGTTTTGCTTCATATTTTATTCTAATTGTTAAATAAATTTCAATTATTGCTTTTATTTAACTTTGAAATGGTTTTTGCAAGACAAAATGCAACCATTTACCAAAGTTTTAAACATTAATTCGGTAATATTTTTTCCTTTCATACATCTACGGAACACTCGTTCAGATTGGACACCTATTTCATAAACATCTTGGGAAGGGTAGATACCTAAGGCCACCTACATATTTTTTTTTTTGGTATCGTGTTGGGAAATCTTCATGGAGTCTCTCCGCCCTAGGGGGAAGGACGAAGGGGACTCTCAGACTCTTACTGACTAAAAACCAACCCGTGCTTCTCATGTACCCATGTGTCGGAAGGTAGGGTTTCACCGAAGCATTCCTTGCTACCCCTCGACGGGTATTGGCCCGCCAGATGGTCAGGCGGGCCCCGAATGAAACCCTCTTGGCGGCGGATGAAGTTTTTGGTCTTCGCCGCCAAAACACCCAGCGGCCGCAGAGGATAGGGAGGACGGCAACGCAACACGCATCTCCTCTTCCTCTGCGGTCCCACCGCAACGCAACGATGGTGCGCCCCCATTTGGTCGCGAGGAATGGGCGCGTGGCAACGCAACACCAACACACCTCTTCTCCCGCGACCGCACCCGACTGCGAGGGACAGGCAGAACAGTACCCCGCACCCGCACCCTGGGACGCATCCTACGCAGGCCCCACGCAAGCCCACGTGGAGCGTCCCCTCCCGGGATCCCGCTTAGCTTCACCGTGGGTGTTGGACCCCACCCACGGTTACTGAGCGCCCCCACCACGACAAGGTGCAGATCTTTGTGGGGGAGGCCACCTACATCCTTTGTATATATAAGTGAACCTATTTTAATATCACCGTAAAGTACACTCAGACAGGGTTCACATTTAATTTTCTTTACAATTTTTTTACCTCATATCCACAAATATATTCAACAATGGACTTGATTATATTACCCATTCCTTCAGGCATGCTTTACGTATCAACTTTATTGCGACCTGCAAATAAATGAATATAACTTACTATTAACCTTGGTGGAGAAATGTAGACCCGCACCCGCACTGCGGAAAGTAGGTGACTCAGGCGTCAAGTTGCCTCTGACTAATACCTAGGGTATTAAAATTGTAAGTATATTCGAACTTCTATACATTCCTTAGTTTTCCTCGCAGTTTATTTTTAGCCATTTTAATCGAACCTCATTATTTTGAGGAAACCTGTAATTAGTATTTTAATTTATTTTTATTATTTTCATAACAATGAAATTTGGATAGAGAACATAAAAGTTAGTAATATTTACTTGTTAAAACAGTATGGAAGGTATGCAACCTTTGTCAGTCCAGTTACAAATCTATATTTTCTTATCGATATGATTTGACATTACGTCAATCACTATGAAATTTTGGTTAGAAATAGTATAAATTCATATATTTTATATTATCTCTTATCTATTTTTTTGCATTCAGAATATAAATATAATAAAATGTGATATTATAACGTATCCGTTTGTGCATATATTTCTTTTCAGAGTTGTAAAATATTGCAATTAGAACATTAAATCTTTCAGCGGCACTTACGTATGAAATGGGTAATTCTAGGGATTTTCTCTCTGACACGAGTTACATCCGGGTACTGCACTCGTTACCATAATTGTTTTTGTATGTATAAAACCTGTATGTCAAAAAAAAAAGCGCGGCAAAGTAATGTCATTAAAAATTCGCTCTGCAGTTTAATTATTAGAAACAAATATTTAAATGCGAGTGATCACACTTTGTGTGATTTGAACGTGTTGTAAATTAACTGTAGTGTCATATTTATTAAAATAGACCGGTTCCGTTATCCACCTGCCGCAAAAAGCGCGCGAGCGCATTTGCTTTGCAAAAATCTAAAAGTAGGGAGAATATACAACAGGATTTATGGGTACAAGTTTGCGTCACTACCAAAGACAAACAGCCCAAACAATTTACTTTAGCGAGATTATTGAAACAACATGAAATAACTGGCATTACTAAAGTCAAATACGTAAACTTGTATAAACTGTTGATTTCTTTTGAGGACGAATTAATGGCTGAAAAGTTTATACTTTCTCCTGCTTTTGATGAACTTGGTTGGCGCCGACAAAAGACTTGGGAGATAGGTTTTTCTTACGGTATTATTCGTAACATTGTCGTTGACATATCGGAAAAGGAGCTACTCGAACAGATTTATTCTGACTGAAGTTATGTCAGCCACACGGCTTAACAGAAAGAATACAGAAGGATGGACACCTAGTGAGACTGTCAAATTATGCTTCAAGGGCGCTTCCGTACCTAGTCATGTATACCTATACGAGGTGAAGATAAGGGTCGAAAACTACGTTTTCCTTGTTACGCAGTGCTCTTAATGCTGGCGCTTCGGTCATTCTGCAAAGATGTGTCCCTCTCACAAAATTATTTGTCCAAAATGTACGGGCTATCATGCTAACTGCGACAAAATAGTTTACAAATGTGTCAACTGTAACGGTAAACACATGGCTCTTTCTAAGACTTGTCCCATATACAAAGAAGAGAAACGTATCAGAGAGCTGATGTCGGAGTACAATTGCACATACCAGAGAGCTGCATATGTACCACCATCCCCCCGTTCAAACCCAAACGAAACTATAAGTGCCGAACATACTGAAGTAGTCCCTCAACAAAACCCTCTACGGATGACTGAATGTTCTACATCTTACTCTGATATTGTTAAGAAAAATACACCACCGATATCACAGACCAAGAATACGCCTAAAAAGAAGCCCCGCAAAAAACAGAAAACACCCATTTATCTAAGCGAAAATGTTATGGTAGATGTTGAAATATCGACCTCAGAGGAATCAACAGACGAACACCAGTCAAGAGTATACGAAGATACCCAGCCTTCTTCGAAGACCAGCCGAGCAGACACACAATCTCCATTTCAAGAACTGCTACAAAAGATGTATACAAGCAAAGAAGGATAGCATAGTAGATACAATTAAATTATGGTTTCGAAATATAGTTGATTGGCTTACTAGTTTGGTATTGGATATTATGCCTGATTTTGGCAACCTGAAATCATTTTTATTTGCCAATCATGGCTAATTTTCGTCATCAAATTACTTGCTTGAACATTATACAGTGGAACGCTCGCAGTTTAAAACCTAAGTTAAATGTATTTGAGCAGTTATAGTACCAGGAAAAAATTCATATAGCAGCAATCAGTGAAACATGGCTTGAACCAGATACCCAACTTAACATCAGTGAGTATAACATATTCCGTCATGACAGAGACGCCGGTTACGGAGGAGTTGCAATCCTAACGCACAAGTCTATCCAAGCTCAAGGCATACCTTGAGCTAATATGCCGGACGTTGAATTAATTCACATAAAGTTGCATAACTGTGATCAAATTGAAAACATTATCGCTGTTTATTGTTCGCCTGAATTGCGAATAAGTACTTTAGTTTGGGATAGGTTATTTTCTATTGAAAATAGAAAAACCCTTTTATTGGGTGATTTCAATGGTCATCATACAACCTGGTCCTATAAAACGGACAAAAGGGGTACTCAAATTCTAGATTCAATGCTTGATCATAATTACGTAATTTTGAATGACGGAAATTCAACGCGTTTACAGTTGGTTGATGGTAACGTAAGATCATCTTCGCCTGACATTACTTTTATTTCTTCCGATATTTCTCTTAATTTTAACTGGATGGTTTTAAATGAAACGCTGGGTAGCGATCACTTGGTTATAAAAATAAAAACTTCATTTCATTGTAATGTTTACACAACACAAACGTAACTTAAAGCTTGTTAAATGGTCTGAATATGAAGAATGTTCGGCAGCTTTATTTAACAATTTTATTTATCACGCAGATAATCTTCAAAGTGCTTACGACACATTCACAAAGTATTTGAATGAGGCAGCTGATAAATGTATTCCTGGTAGTAAAATATATTTAAACCCTTGTCACAAATTTCGTCTGAAACCATACCGGAATCCGGCCTTGAGTAAATCAGTAGCATGCAGACGGTTAGCACTTAGCAATTTTTGACGCAATCCAACTCCTCAAAATTATGATATTCTTAAAGAGAAAATTGCAGATACACAAAGACTGATTCGCAAAACTCGTAGGACAGCTTGGGAAAAGTTCTGTACATCAATTGATGAAAAAGCCTCTAGTGCTGAAGTATGGCAAAAGTTAAAATGGCTTAAAGGCTATAGGGCACCAAAGCAATTTGTTGACCCAGATAAAATTACCTGTCTTTTACAAAAATTATGTCCCGACTATGTTTCTCGTCCCAAACAGTTATTTAATAGTCAGAACATGTACATGAACATGTCACAATTAGGTGTGGGACAGAAAATGTGTAATTATTTATGGCAATTTCTCCATGACAGACATCTTAAAGTTAAAATGAATAACACCTTGCTTGTACGTACTACTGAACGTGGAGTGGCCCAAGATGATCCCCTCTCTCCGTTGTTATTTAATATAGCAACTATGGATATTTGCAACAATCTAAATAATGAAACCATACATGTATCGCAATACGCGGACGATTTTGTATTAAACGCCACCGATTCAAATGCTATGCTAGCGGCTAACTTATTACAGGCACCATTAAACTCGATAAGACAATTATTATTTAACTTGGGACTTGAGATCTCATCCTCAAAAACTAAAATATGTATGTTTAAGAAGGGAGTTAATAGATCTAACGTATCGCTTAATGTTGACGATTCAAGGTTAGAAATGGTTAGATCAATAAAATATCTAGGTTTGTGGCTAGATAAATCTCTCACATGGGCGAAACATATAAATGAAATTGTTGATAAAGCTGCTGGATATCTCAACGTTTTAAAAGTGCTAGTTAACCCCAAGTGGGGCATACATCCTATGCATTTAAGGAGGGTTTATATGGCTCTTGTGCGAAGTAGACTGGATTACGGCAGTGTTTTATATGAGGATAGTTGTCAATCACATCTTTATAAAATAGAACCGATACAGAATTAATCAATGCGAATAATTGGTGGTTTTATCAAAATAACACCTATACACATTATGAATAATGAATTGCACTTACCACCTTTACAAATACGTCGAATATTCTTAGCTGGCAAATATTGGCTGAAATGCAAGTCGTTACAATGTAATAATACCATTATTGAACTATTGGAAGAGATTTTGGTAATGATAAATTCTTGGAGTAGGAAAAATAAACCCATTTTAGTTAAATTTAATAATTTTCAGATATATACAACGCAAGAATTGGAAATGATGCATTTGATAGTTGGGTTAGTTACATCGACATTTCAAATACCATTATACTCAAAATTAATAATGTTAATAAACCAAAAGAATATTATAATTCAGAAAACTCATTAAAGGATATTTGTAATGAGTATTTGGATGAATCGTACTGTAATTATTATAAAATATTTACAGATGGCTCGAAAGAAAATAACGGGACAGGTGCAGCGTTTTTTGATCAAGAACAGGATGGTTACATTTTATTCAAAATCAATACAAATTTATCCATAGAAACTTTTAAACACTCGCGTTGCATGTTTACCGGCGCAAAGCACACTAACCGTATCTGTATATTGAACATTCGCCGACTGCGCGTTAAAGTGGGGTGTTGTTAGCCGAATCACAGGATTCCACGCCGATGACAATTTGAAGCCCTCTTCCCGATTGAAATTTTTATGTTTTCTGATTTCAATCGCTTCACGCACAACTCTTGGGTAAAAGTGGCGTTTCGTGGAGAGGACTTGGGGACGATGAAATTCAATCCAGTGATTGGTGCCCGATTGAAGTAAATGTTCCGCAATCGCCGATTTGTTCGTTTGACGGTTCTTTACAGCTGCGATGTGCTCCTTTATACGTTCAGCGATAGTCCGCTTCGTTTGCCCTATGTAAGAGCTTCCGCAGCTGCAGTTGATTTTATAGACACCTGGGGTTTGTAGCGGTAGAACATCCTTTGGTGTGCCCACCATGTTGTATACTTTGGCCCCTGGTGTAAATACTGTCGGAATGGAGTAGTTTTTTAACTTGTCTCCTATTTTATCCGTAACACCTCTAATGTAGGGCATGTAGGTCGGTTGTCTATTTACCGCCGGATGTTTATCGCAATTGATAGGCCGCGTCATTCGTCGTTGTACCTGGTATCCGTTCTTCCTAAGTACCTCCTGAACATGGTCTAGCTCTAGCTTCAAATGCTCAGGGTCACACAGGTCATGTGCTCTGTTTTTGAGTGACGTCACAACGGATTGCAGGTGTCGAGGGTGGTGGTGCGACATGGCGTGCAGGTATCTATCTGTGTGCGTAGGCTTCCGGTATACGCAATGTGTTAAGGATCCATCTGGCCTCACAGTCACTTTGACATCCAAGAATGACAACGATCTGTCAGTTTCCATTTCGTAGGTGAACCTCATTTTCGGATGAATGGAGTTAAGGTGTTGCACATATTGATCTACTTCCTGCTTACCTCCTTTTACGATACTGAAGATGTCGTCCACGTATCTTTTCCAAAGCCTGATGGTCTTGGGCCCGCTGCTAAGCGCCTTTTCTTCAAAGTGTTCCATCCAGATATTAGCCAGTACCGGGGCTACTGGACTCCCCATTGCGACGCCATCGATCTGGAGGTAATATTGGCCTTGGAAGAGGAAGTAGTTGCCATCTAAGCAGTGTTTTAGTAGATCAATATAGTTGTGAGGCATATCGTTGTCACTCAGTCTGTCCCTCACTACGTCCAGACATTCCCTTATTGGAACATTGGTAAAGAGCGACTCAACGTCAAAGCTTACCATTACATCTTCCGGTTCCAATCGGATACTTTGAACGATCTTGACGAAATGACGTGAGTTCTTTACGAAAGACGGTGTCATACCGACTAATGGCTGCAATACCGATGCAACGTGCTTCACAAGGTCGTAAGTAGGCGAGGAAATCTGACTTACGATAGGCCGCAGTGGCACGTTGGGCTTATGTACCTTAGGCAGACCATATAGCCTAGGTGGTTGGTATGGCTTGGGACCATATAACTTGCTGTACTCGTCTTCCGTGAACAGGTCCTGGTGGTCTTGTATCAGTGTTCGTATTCAGCGCGTTACTCTGGCCGTGGGGTTATATGAGACCGGTTTATACACCTTGTTATCACATAACAACTCTCGTACCTTGTCCGTATAATCAGCCGTATTCATCACTACAGTGGCGTTTCCCTTGTCGGCCTTAAGCACTAAAATATCCTGGTTGTCCCGAATCCTTTTCAGTGCTTGACGCTCTTCCATAGTGACATTGCTAGTGGGTATCTTCGACTTCCGTAATATCACCGCGACGTCCTGTCGTAGGGTATCGGCATCACCGGGCGGTACTTTATTACGGATAATCGTCTCCTCAACACTGCTGATTATATTTTCGTACGGTATTCGCTTAGGTGTTAATGCGAAGTTTAAACCTTTGGCCAAGATGTTAATAGCAGATTCATCTAAACTCGCGTTGGATAGATTAATTACGGTGTTACTGGTTTGTACCGATTCCGTAGATAACGTTTTATTTGCATACCGTCGGTTTAATAACTTCGAGAACTTTCGCTCGTGAGTAGCACTACATAGTTCGAATGTCCGACTAGCTTGTAAGAACGTTATCCGATCACACAAATCATAATCAACGCGAGATAGGAACTCACTACATTTCGTATGCACGTCATATAACTCACACTGTACACTATTCAGCTCACTATGTTTATTGCGTATTAACTGTCTCAGGAGACGTACACTCGCGTTATATAGAATTTTACGGGAAAATGCGATATCACTACGTGGTTTTATACGCACACACGTAGGTAATAAGTCCCAATCGCGACATTTTGTTAGAAATATCAACGATGTTTCCACTCGCGCTCGTTTCCTCCGTAATAATTCTAGGTGACGCACTAATTTAGCAATTTCCGACCCGTAGCAGTTTGCAATAGAAACTTTTAAACACTCGCGTTGCATGTTTAAGAATATATATATATATATGGACGGGAATTAACGCGAACATGCAAATTAGGTATTTACATACCTTATTTTGCTTGACGTTTCGAGACGGTTGCACGTCCCGTGGTCGCAAGCTGACTGGTGTGGCGATGTCACGTCTCCGAGTGCGAGGTAGAAGATTCTATTTCTACCCCCGGGTCGTTGATATTCGAAGTACCGGCGCAAAACACACTAACCGTATCTGTATATTGAACATTCGCCGACTGCGCGTTAAAGTGGGGTGTTGTTAGCCGAATCACAGGATTCCACGCCGATGACAATTTGAAGCCCTCTTCCCGATTGAAATTTTTATGTTTTCTGATTTCAATCGCTTCACGCACAACTCTTGGGTAAAAGTGGCGTTCCGTGGAGAGGACTTGGGGACGATGAAATTCAATCCAGTGATTGGTGCCCGATTGAAGTAAATGTTCCGCAATCGCCGATTTGTTCGTTTGACGGTTCTTTACAGCTGCGATGTGCTCCTTTATACGTTCAGCGATAGTCCGCTTCGTTTGCCCTATGTAAGAGCTTCCGCAGCTGCAGTTGATTTTATAGACACCTGGGGTTTGTAGCGGTAGAACATCCTTTGGTGTGCCCACCATGTTGTATACTTTGGCCCCTGGTGTAAATACTGTCGGAATGGAGTAGTTTTTTAACTTGTCTCCTATTTTATCCGTAACACCTCTAATGTAGGGCATGTAGGTCGGTTGTCTATTTAGCGCCGGATGTTTATCGCGTTTGATAGGCCGCGTCATTCGTCGTTGTACCTGGTATCCGTTCTTCCTAAGTACCTCCTGAACATGGTCTAGCTCTAGCTTCAAATGCTCAGGGTCACACAGGTCATGTGCTCTGTTTTTGAGTGACGTCACAACGGATTGCAGGTGTCGAGGGTGGTGGTGCGACATGGCGTGCAGGTATCTATCTGTGTGCGTAGGCTTCCGGTATACGCAATGTGTTAAGGATCCATCTGTTCTCACAGTCACTTTGACATCCAAGAATGACAACGATCTGTCAGTTTCCATTTCGTAGGTGAACCTCATTTTCGGATGAATGGAGTTAAGGTGTTGCACATATTGATCTACTTCCTGCTTACCTCCTTTTACGATACTGAAGATGTCGTCCACGTATCTTTTCCAAAGCCTGATGGTCTTGGGCCCGCTGCTAAGCGCCTTTTCTTCAAAGTGTTCCATCCAGATATTAGCCAGTACCGGGGCTACTGGACTCCCCATTGCGACGCCATCGATCTGGAGGTAATATTGGCCTTGGAAGAGGAAGTAGTTGCCATCTAAGCAGTGTTTTAGTAGATCAATATAGTTGTGAGGCATATCGTTGTCACTCAGTCTGTCCCTCACTACGTCCAGACATTCCCTTATTGGAACATTGGTAAAGAGCGACTCAACGTCAAAGCTTACCATTACATCTTCCGGTTCCAATCGGATACTTTGTACGATCTGGACGAAATGACGTGAGTTCTTTACGAAAGACGGTGTCATACCGACTAATGGCTGCAATACCGATGCAACGTGCTTCGCAAGGTCGTAAGTAGGCGAGGAAATCTGACTTACGATAGGCCGCAGTGGCACGTTGGGCTTATGTACCTTAGGCAGACTATATAGCCTAGGTGGTTGGTATGC